>BHEV01024047.1:0-12128 GCA_004319985.1 Emydocephalus ijimae | reverse complement strand
TAGGCCTCCAATGGTTTGCTCCGCTTGGAATTGAGGTGGCAGGCATTCACCGAATTGGTAGCAGCAACTGGGAAGAGGACTTCGTCCAAGAATTCAAGGACATCTTTGCAGAAAAACTAGGCGAGTACAAGGGGACGCCGATATCATTTAACCTCAATCCCAAAATAGCTCCTATCCGCCTTAAGCCTCGTCGAGTTCCATTTGCCCTTAAACCAAAAATTGACGAGCAGCTTGATAAATTGATAGCCCAGGGTGTGTTAGAACCAACCGATCACTCTCCCTGGGAGATCCCAATTGTTACACCCATTAAGCCGGATGGATCAATAGGAATTTGTGGGGACCCTGAACCCTGAACCACGCCCTTCAACAAAATGCATATCTGGTACCGGTGGTGCAGCACCTCCTCCATTCCTTGGGGGGCGGAAAAGTCTTCGCTAAACTAGACTTAGCTCAGGCATACCAACAACTGCCGGTAGACAAAAAAATGGCAGAGGCACAGACAATCGTTACGCACCGAGGTGCCTTTAAATGTTCCCGACTCCAATTTGGAGTGAGCGTAGCCCCGGGAATCTTTCAAAGTTTGATGGAAAGACTATTACAAGGAATAAAAGGCGTTGTTCCATACTTTGATGATATGTTAATCGCTGCACCTACCCCGAAAATTTTACGAGATCGCCTGAGGTTGGTTCTCCAGAAATTCAATGACGCAGGGCTTAAAGTTAAGAAAAACAAGTGTAAACTGTGCACTGATCGTGTCGAATTTCTAGGATATTTAATTGAAAGTAATGGCATTCACCCTACCAATAGCAAATTTAGGGCAATCAAGAACACCCCAAAACCCCGAAATAAAGCTGACCTCCAGGCGTTTCTGGGCCTTATCAATTTTTATAACGTTTTCCTACCACACAAAGCAACCGTAGCCAAACCCCTACATCGTTTATTGGACAAAAAAGCAAGCTGGGTATGGGGACATAGAGAAGAGCAGGCGTTTTGAAATGTAAAAAATTTATTGACTTCTGACTCTGTACTGATGCTGTACAATGAGACTTTGCCGTTAACGATCACGTGTGATGCATCGCCTTTCGGAGTAGGCGCCATTTTGAGCCACGTTTTGCCAAACGGTAGCAAAGCCCCTGTTGCCTATTTGTCGAAGACACTTTCAAAAGCAGAACGCAATTACAGTCAGATTGATAAAGAAGCCCTTGCTATTGTGTCTGCTGTTAAGAGATTTCATGAGTACGTGTACGGCCGAGCCTTTACTATAGTGACTGACCACAAACCTTTGCTGGGAATAATAGCGGGAGATAAGGCAACCCCCTATATATTATCTCCCAGAATGATTCGCTGGTCAGAATTCTTGGCTGCCTATAATTATCGGCTGCAACACCGCCCGGGGAAGGCCATTCCCCACGCCGACGCATTGAGCCGAGCACCACTTCCAGAGACCATTGATGACCCCGTGCCTACAGTGACAACGTTGCAAATCGAGACACTTCGAACACCGCCATTAACAGCCCGAGATATCGCGATGGAAACAAAATGCGACCCCACCTTAGCACGAGTCCTCAGTTGGGTCGAGCGTGGATGGCCATTGGACCAGGTACCTGATGACTATGCCCCATTCAAGAGTCGACAAACGGAATTGTTTTCACAGAAGGGCTGCATTATCTGGGGAGATTGAGTCGTTGTCCCAGAGTGGCTACAACGAGCAGTACTTAAGAACCTTGCACTGGCCACCCTGGCATTGTGCGCGTGAAAACCCTCGCATGTAGCTACGCGTGGTGGCCAGGCATCGACAAACAAATCGAGACATGGGTCAAAGCTTGTCACAAATGCCAGGAAGTAAGCAACGCTCCGCCGAAAGCGACCCCAACCGAATGGGAAACACTGCGGGGACCCTGGTCCTGTATTCATCTGGACTTTGCGGGACCTACCAAAGGCCACACATTTTTGTTGACAGTAGATGCCTACTCGAACTGGCTCGAAATCCACGAAATGAGGAATACAACAACCGAAGCGGTCATCAAGAAACTAGACAGACTATTTACAACACATGGATTACCAGACATTCTGGTATCTGATAACGGACCCCAATTTACCACGTTGTCCTTTGAACAGTACCTGGCGGACCGCGGTATTCGCCATGCGCTGACTTCGCCAGTGCATCCTGCGGCCAACAGAAGGGCCGAGCGCATGGTACAATTCGTCAAAAAAACACTACACAAAATGGACTATGACAATATAGAAGAAAAAATAAACCGGATACTTCTTTTGCAGCATATCACTCCGCACAGCATCACCAACAAAACTCCCGCCAAATTGCTGATGGGGCGGAAGCTCCGCTCCCGCCCCGACCGACTACACCCATCGTACGAACCTGAGAAACCACATGGATCCAGCGGGTGATGCCGTACTTTCCAGGTAGGCGATTTGGTATTCGCTAGAACTTGTTGGGCAATCCATTGTGGGTCGAGGCGACTGTGGTCTGAGTAACCGGCCCTAGATCGTACCTCGTGGAATGTCGCGATAATAGACTATGGAAGCGCCATATTGATCAGCTACGATCAAGGCTGCAGTCAGGAATCTCCGAGTCCCCTGATGTCCAAACTGAGGGGGGAGGAGATACGGAGGAAGATGAACTTGAAATAACAGAAAGTTTTAATGATAGAAACAACTGCGAAACAGAAGCACGTGAAGAGGAATCAGGGATGGGAGTGAGCTCGCCTCAGGGTGACACTGAAGAGGTTGGGGACAACGAGAATTCGAACTCAGAGTTAGAGGCACCCCTTTCACCAGACAACGTCCTACCTCAACAAGATTGCAGCCAAATACCGGGTGCACAACGAAAGTCAAGTAGACTAACAAAACAACCAGCCTACCTCAAGGACTACGTAACCGCACCCCGTAAACGGAACCTGGGGGAAAGGGGTGTTGTGAATGAATAAATGTGTTAATAAAGTTATCAAGAGCTTGAAGTCAAGTGCAGGGTTCTGGCCCTGCAGTTCTGATTGGCCGTTAATGGCGACATCAGATCGGTCTGTTCAGGTGAATCTGATTGGCCATTAACGAGCCTCTCCCATTGGTTAACGGAGCTAGCGCTCCCGGGTTTTCATTGGTTGAATATATAATAAGTTGCCTATATAAGGAAGGCCGTTCCAGCCATTGAGCTGAGCTGTCACACAATGTTAATAAAGAGTTCTGAAATTCATTGTTATACCAGCTCGTCTCCATTCTTCGCGCCCACGCTCAGAACTTAACACTGGCAAAAAGTGATTTATGATCTGTCCTCCTATTTACAACCGCTGCAGCATTTCCACAATCACATGATTAAAATTTGGGTATTTTAACAACTGGCATGTATTTATTATGATTGCAGCATCCTCGGGTCATCATATTACCATATGAGATTTTCCCAGCTGAGTAAACTAAGGGAAGGGAAAAATCACTGAGAAAATGCTAAAATAGTAATCAGATATGGAATAGAATACAAAGATGAATATGAAATTGAGTTTGTATCTGTATGGAGAAGTAAAAAATATTCTCCAAAGTACCAGAAGGCAAGACAAGAAACAATGGATGCAAATAATCCAGGAAAGAAGCAAGCTGGAATTATGGAAAATCTTCCTAACAGTAAGGACAATTAACCAGTAGAACAGCTTGCCTTCAGAAGTTGCAGGTGTTTCATCACTGGAGGTCTTTAAGAAGAGACTGGACAGGCATTTGTCTGAAATGGTATCGGCCAGGTCTCTTGATTGAGCAGGGGGTTGGACTAGAAAACCTCCAAGGTTCCTTCCAACTCTCTTCTGATTGATCCCACTGCATGATTCAATTACAATTCTGGTGATTCGCTTAATAACTGGCAAAAAAAAAAAACACTTATAAAATTGTGTGCAACTTAGCAACTCTCTTGCTTAGCAACAGAAATTCTACTCCTGATTTAAATAAAAATACTACCTCTTGATTAAGTATGCACTAAATATATTTAAAGCATTTGATTTATTACATTGGACCTCTAAAAAAGGGACTTTAGAGAAAGGTTAATTTGATCAAAAATTTGAGACACTTGTATCTGCAATCTAGCAAAATTGTGAAAAAAAAATAATTTGAATTCAAATCCTATTGCACTTCGTGGAATGAGACAAGAATGTTGATTCTCTCCGCAGCTATTTTTATAGCAGTGAGAATATTTGATTCTATAGGAATATAAAATAAAAATATTAAAGGAGGTATTAGGGTGAGGAATACTTTTGAAAGCGTGGGCTATTTATATTTCACCAATGGTTCAGATTTACCATACCTGAAATATATGAGATATTAAAAGATAAATAGTAGACTTTGAAGGAATTTCCAATCTCTTCATTTTCAGAAATCACAATATTACTTAATGTTTCACTACAAGTTCAGAGAAGATAAAAGATAAATATTAGATATTGCTTTGTGTAATTCACGGATTAAGTATTTAATTTGGGGATTAAAATTATAAAAATCCCAAATAAACTGTTGCAAGCCCAATTTTAAAATTTTGCTAAGTGATGAGAAGTGAATTTGAATTGGGGCATGAGATGTTAAGATTTTTCTCTTGAGTTTGTTTATTCATTCTGGGGGTCTAAATTTCATCATGGGGTCTTGTTCTGTGACATCTCAAAGCAGTTAAGACAATTTGGGGAAGCTTTTGTTGAACCTTACATATTGCAGAAAAGATAACCAGGAGGCCATCACAATATGTAGATGCAAAGAATATCATTAAAAATTGTTATTTGTTTTAAAACAATGGCTTGGGTTCTGCACAAACTTGATATGGTTCCATGGAAGGACTCCAATTCAACCATTTTCAATCAGTGGAGTTGGCTCTTAATCAGAATTATATTGTTATTGTTATTATTGTTGTTGTTGTTATTGTTATTGATGGGCTCCATTGGTTGAAAAAGTTTGAAAATCCCAAGTTTAGGTAATTTATGTTCTATTTTTCCTCTGCTGCCTTTGCATTCACTCATGCATGTATGTGCTCA
Organism: Emydocephalus ijimae; assembly: GCA_004319985.1. Classification (NCBI taxonomy): domain Eukaryota; kingdom Metazoa; phylum Chordata; class Lepidosauria; order Squamata; family Elapidae; genus Emydocephalus; species Emydocephalus ijimae. The sequence goes on along the minus strand of BHEV01024047.1, from coordinate 7,119 downwards.
TTCATGCATGCTTCTCCTTCTATTTAGTCCATTATGTACACACAAACATGGTCACTTTGGAGAACTGCTTGGAGATATTGATATTGGCTGCATGTCATTTCAAAAATTAGAGCTAAAACATATAAAAATGTTGCTTTAGTAAGAATATTCTGCCGCATGTTTTTTTTTTTTTTGCTTTTATTGCCTTTCTCAGTATCTGTGTCATCTCTTCAGTCAAGCAAAGGGTTGCATAAAGAATTATGATATTTTTTTTCCAGTTATTCCAAAGATTCATTCGTGTTTTTTGCTGCCTTTAAGTCAGTGATGACTCTTGGTGATTGCTTGGACTAATCTCTACAATTTTGGGGGCAAGAGTTTAGGAGTGGTTTTTCATTGCCTTCTCCTAGAGCTGTGTGCCAAAGTGTTTGACTCAAAGTCACCCAGATGGCTTCATGCCTAAGTTGAGACTAGAACTCCCAGTCCCCTGGTTTCTACTGTGGTGCTTTAACCAGTACACCAGCTGACTCTCTATTCCAAAGTGATTCAAAGGGGTTCCAGAAAATTATTCTTGTGATTTGTGTATTTGTTGTAATTTGCCCCTCAGATATTTTTGTGTGACCCATAGCGTGCCATTTTTCCAATTCTCATTTGATGGGACAGTAGTCCTCAAATCATAACCATAATTGGGGCCAGAATTTATGTTACTAAGTAAAGTAGTTGTTAAGTGAGTTTTGTCTGACTTTATGAACTTTTTGTTGTTAAATGAAGCATGGTAGTTGTTAAGTGAATCTCATGGTCACTAAGCAAATCCAGCTCTCCCCATTGGCTTAACTGGCTGAAAGCTAGCTGGGAAGTTGCAAAGGATGCTCCCATTATCCTGAGATACTACAACCATTGTTAATTGCCAAGTGTGCAAATTTTGATCACATGACCGTGGGGATGCTATAACAGGAGCAAAGAACAGTTATTTTTTTCAGTGTCTCTATAACTTCAGATGCACGCTAAGCAAATGGCTGTAAGTCAATGTCTACCTGTATATGATGATCGGGCTCCAGAAAATGGAGTAACAGCCATTAGGGAGAAACTATATATTTTTTAAAAAACCCATAGTTGGGTTTTTTAATAATTTAAGTGAATAACTTTTCTCCAAGATATTTCTTTTCCTATGAAGATAACAGATAATCAGAGTTGGAAGGGATCTTGTAGGTCATCTAGTCCAACCCCCCTCCCAAGCGGGAGACCCTATACCATTTCTGACAAATGACAGTCCAATCTCTTCTTGAAGGTCTAAAGTGATGGCGCTCCCACAACTTCCGAGGGCAAGATGTTCCATTGGTTGATTGTCCTCACTGTCAGAAAGTTTCTCCTTATTTTCAGGTTGAATCTCTCCTTGTTCAGTTTCCATCCATTATTCCTTTTCCAGCCTACAGGTGCTTTAGAAAATAGATTGACCCCTTCCTCTCTGTGGCAGCCCCTCAAATATTGGAAGACTACTGTCATGTCTCCCCTGGTCCTTAATTTAATGTCAGAGCATATGTGGAACAATTCTACTGCTAGATTCACACTAGTGTACTTTCTCAAGCAGAGAATAAAAAGTTTTGAAATAGTCAGGATACTGGAATAATTGTCAAGGGACTATTTTGAGTTGACATGCATTTTAAAACAGTGCAGCTTTTCAACCTGTAAAGAGGGAAAGCCACAGACGAAACAGATGTATATGTTTTATAGCAGACCCGATATACCTGTATTTTTGCTGCTTTTGCTGCTTATTATCTGACCAGAACGCAATATATGTTTAAGAGTCTATTCCCATTTCCACACATGTTCCCTATTGTATCACTTAAAAAAATAGGAATGGGTAAAATATTAATTTGGGAGAGAATATAGTGTAGGTGATAGAATTGCTGTCTTTGCTTACTTTGTTGAATTGCTTTAATAGGTATCCTTTTAACCCAAGATTTACATCTTGATGCATTAAACTGAAAAAACAAACAAACAACAACCTCGTAATCTGTTCTTGGACTATTAAATTAAATGAATATTAAATGAAAACTTAAAAAATATTAAAAACACGCTTGGTAGTCTATTGCTCAAAATATTATTTCTTCCAGATCTTCCACATTTCATGTTTATTTTTTTAAAAAAGATAAACACACACTCTTGTGTCAATCTCAATTCCAGGTAGACTACAAACCCTACATAGAGTTTTGTTTATAACATTACACAACAGGTTACCTTTGTTTTCTTTGAATATTTTGTGCTCTTCCCAGTCTAAAAAAGAATGTGGGAGATGTCAAGTGTCTGTCCTCCAAGGAATAAACATGGCTGCCTAGGAATTGCCACTTGCCAGGGAGGGGAGATGCAGCTCCCCTCAACCTGGCTGGCAGTCTCCCCCTCTTCACCCACCCCTCCAAGGTGGGTCAGGATGAAACCGGTCCCATAGGGACCCTTCTCACAAGGGAAACACAGACCAGAGCCGCACACGATCGCAGTCTCTGAACTGTCGTCGATGCAAGCCCACTGGAAGTCTGCAGAGAAATGTCACCCCAAAGCAATTAATCCAGGCTGCACGAGAAATGTCACCCACAAGTCTGCACCACCCACATGGCCCCTGGGAACACATTGCAAATTGATTGCAATTTGTGACTTTTTTCTTCTGGATCACTTGCCTTGTGAACAACACAAGGTAATGAGGGGAGGGGGGAAGGGCAGAGGGGAGAATTTGCCCCATGCACCTTGCCTGGCCACCGGGCTCCTTCTTTCCGCTTCTTTCTTCTTCTGCTTTAGGCTGCAGGCAAGAAAAACAGCAAAAGTCTTTCTTTCTCTCCCCCAAACTCCTCCAGAAATGAGTCTTTGAGACCCTGCAAGACATCCTGCTTCAAGAGGCTGCGCTGGTAAAGACTTATTTCTGGCAGAGTTTAGGGGAGAGAAAGACTTTTGCTGCTTCTGCTGCTTTCCTTGCATGAAGCCAAAAGTCTCGGTCTCAGAGTCTGTCTTTCTCTTTCTCTCTCTGTCTCTCTCTCTCTTTCTCTCTTTCTCTCCCTCCCTCCCTGAAAACGGAGCTGGAGACGGTATTCTGTGATCCCAAATAAAGAATGATTGATCGGTAGGAAAACGAAGTGGGAAATTTTCCTGAAGACTTTTTTGGGGGATTTTACCAGAGTTGCTGTAGACAGAGACCCTGGGAAAATCCCCCAAAAAGTCTGCAGGAAAATCCCCCACCCCATTTTCCTACCGAGCAATTGTTCTTTATTTGGGATCGCAGGATACCCCCCTCTCTCCCCCCCTCTCCCGTAGAACAGAGCTGAAAAGCAGGTTAGTGAAGGATAGTGAAGGAATGTGGCTGCTTTGGAAGGGGTGTGTGGTATGTGAGGGACCTCTGTTTGTGGGCGGGGGGGAGAAAGAAAGAAAGTGGGAGATCTGATCTAACCTTGGAGGTCTGGCGGTGATGTTCTCTCTCTCTCTCTCTCTTACACACACACACACATTCTCTCTCTCTCTCTTCCATCAACGTCAGCAAGCCACCATTAGTCAAAATTCATATTAGTGGTCCGCGGGATTTAAAATTATGAGTTTGGTGGTCCCGGAGGTCCAAAAGGTTGGCAACTCCTGTTCTAGGGGATGAGAGAGAGTGACTGGCCTAAAATCATTCAGGTGACTTTATGTCTAAGGCAGGACTAGACCCAAAAGTTTCTAACCTGCTGCCTTACCCTCTACACCAGAGATGTCAAACTGGATTTAATTGAAGGCCATATCAGGGTTGGGTTTGACCTTGGGGGGCCGCGGTGGGTATGGCCAGCACCACATCACTTGTTTTCACAGCACCTGTGGTGGCCTGAGTGCTCTGCCAGTGAAAATGGGCTCCCGAGCTCCATTTGCGGCTGCGATAGCTTCCTGCAACCCTCTGCCAGTGAAAACAAAACTTGGGAGGGCCACATATAGATCTGGCCCCCAGTTTGACACCTTGCTCTATACCAAACTGGCATTCCTGGAATTGAATATTTAGCTGATTCACAAATGTTACTGTATAGTCCAGAAAAAAGAATACAGGGAAGTAGTCTTGAGTCTGTTGGCCAACCTATTTATCTTTATTTAAAAGTAAAAATGTCTTCATCATGCTTGAGAACTTTTTATAGGTTCAGTTTTTTCAGTGCTATTATAATTGCCCCTGATTTATATGACATCCTATTATAAAATTTGATGCTAAACATGCTCAAAAACCATTGAAAATATTGTTAAAAGCTAATTGTTATGGCATATCTATTTTAATAACATTTGTCCAACACCCAGTGCTGGAAATTACTAATTCCTCATTAGGATCATGAAGAAAAGACACTGAGAGTTGTTTGTTGTTTCCAGTGATTATGTACCTCAGGAAGAATAACAAATGAGGGGTCCCATAATTCCTTCTGAGAGAGGGGGGGAGGGAGGGAGGGAGAGAGAGAGAATGAATGTGTATATTTATATTTGTGTTGTAGTCTTCTGCAAAGGAATAACTTCTTTGTAAGCACAAAGAAGACTCAATTCTGGGACCAGCCCATTCTCTTCCTGTGAAAGATTTAAGGAAATGTAGAGTAAAATCAGATAATAGCAGAGTGAATGAAGCCAAATATATGTATCCCAGGATAATGTTTAGTGTCCAGTCTGGGTCGGTCACTGGAACCAGAAGTTTAGTCTTCCGAGCTTTCAGGCTTGTGCTGAAGCCCTTCCTTGGGGAACTTCTCTGTACCAGAATGTTTATAGAGTGGTGGAATGACCCATTTGTTCTCTTCCATAATCTTTTAAGAGGTATTCAGTTCTGAAGCAATCTTTTTTTTTTCTTTAATGTCATCTTTTTGAAATGTTACTCCTATGCAACACCTATATATAACCAGCAAAAAGAGAATACATAATAGAACTGTATATTCTATTGTGTTATCTACTGAATTACATAATGGCAATCTAAAGTTTTATTTCTGTCTAATTGCAAAGAGGCACTTGGAACAGCTGTTCTATTTTTTCACATTTCTGGCAGCTATAGAAGTTTTAATGGTTACTTGGAGCAGACAGTTTTGAAAGAGCTTGATTTAATTTTTGCATTATCAGTTGCTTAGCGACCGATGAGAGGAAGTAAGGTGCTTTGAATACTGGAATGAAGTCTCTCTTCTTCACTTCCTGTCCCTACAATTGTATTTTGCCAAGCTCTTGGTGTAATTCTATGATATATATTCAAAATTTTATGTCATCTTGACAATATCAAATGGTGGTATAGCAAATCAAAAGGATATGCTAGAACTGTGGTTTTTTAAAAAAAAAAGTTTGATAAAAATCCAAAGTTTGTTTATTTAATTTATATAGCTGCCCATTGTACATTCATACCTCTGAGTGACTTAACAAAATTAAAACAAACAATACTATCCTCCTCTAAAGCAACCATTCAAATATTAAAAACATTAAGACTGCACCGTACAGTCACAGGACAGCACAGTCAACTTTAGAGTCTTACCAGTATGGGGAGATTTAATAACTGGAAAGAATTTTAATTCAAATTTAGATTTATACTGTCTCTGACCTTCCTTTCCATATTTACATGACCCACAAATAACCAAAGCTAGAAAACCATGTTGCAAAGATCACCAATCTACTTTTGGTGATTAATGAGCAAGCTAAACTAATTAACCTGAGCAAATAATAGCAGTCTAGGAAAATACTTTCAAGATACAAAGTTTCCCTGGGTATACACAGAGGTGGCACCAAAGCCTCCCCGCCATAGAAACACATCAAGGGAAAAGTTCTGCGCACTCAGCAAAGTAAGTTAAGAACATTTCCATCACAACTGAACTTCTATCAAATTAAATATTACAGAGGTTACATTCACAAACTCATCCATACCCCATAAAAGAACTACCATTCCCAAGCACATGTCTGATCTCTGTCCATTTGTAGGTACCCTCTGGAGCAGATTCTTTGTCTTGAATAAAACTGCCTGAATCCTTTTTAGTCAGCTATCCAGTGTCATTCTTACACAATCCTGCTTGGATTGGAGCTCAAATGCTTCTGGGCTCTGCACCACTCTGATCCCCAGGCCTGATGGCAAAGCCAGGTCTTTAGAACTTTGTGGAGGCCAGAAAGGCTTTCCATTGAGAATCTGTGTTAAAGTTGTTAAGACGATGTTGTGCAAATGCTAATAGGGGCTTCCTAGATTTGAGATAAGCATTGTCGTTGCTTCTTTTTGTAAGTTTGGTCATCCAGCATGGAAAGCCTTCATTCAGGTCTTCTTGCAATCTCTAGTAAATTTCTACAACCAAATAATTTTTTTTTAAACAAATTTTATTAATTTTTGAAGACAAACAAAATATAGGACATAAAAGCATAAAACCTCCTTTCTAAAAATTACTTATAAGTTTAAACAAGGCAAATAAAACATCATTTTTAAGGCATAGTTCCACATTGTCACATTTCCATTTAAGCACATATATATCTTTTCCAAATTTCTCATTATTTCTCCCTTCACTTTTATTCAATTATATTTCTTTCTATCAAGGTTTTATTAATTCTCAATCAAACATAAATACACAAAATACAAAACATAAAACAAGACATAAAAAGATAAAACCTCCTTAATTATCATTTGTACATGTTTTTTCCAAATTTCTCTCCCTTTAGTTTTATTCCTCCAAGGTTTTATTAATTCACAATCAAACATAGCTAACCAAAACATAAAACATAAAACTTCTTTTGAAAAGTGGCTTAGCCCCGGGTTACATCTTTTTTACAGACCTAAATCAAATTCATGCCCACCTTATATACCATTCATATCTTATTAATCATTCTATATTTTCTATATAACTTCTCCCTTCTTTTCACTCTCTTAATTATATTTTGTTTATTTCATCTTATTTCAAAATCATTATGCTTGTATCTTTTGTCCGTTCTTTTCCAATCATCTATTTATCTCTTCTCTTTAGCAAAGAGTTTCCCCTGTAATCACTTTTAAAGTGTGACGCCTTTCTATCTTTCCCCTAAAGTAACACTTAAAATAATATATAATTTCCATCCTGATTCTGCTTAGTACATTCAACATGTTGCATTTTAAAATAAAAGAATAATAAACTTATAATATAGTTAAGTATATAATTTCCATTCTAGTTCTAATTCTAA
>BHEV01024045.1:0-46074 GCA_004319985.1 Emydocephalus ijimae | reverse complement strand
AATAAACTTATAGTATAGTTAAGTATATAATTTCCATTCTAGTTCTAATTCTAATTAATACATTATTTTAAAATAAGAAGACAAAATAGTAAATTTATAATAACATTAAAACAATAACGAATTAAACAATAACTAAACATTAATCATTTTACACATGCTCTTTAATATTTTATTAAATATTGAGATCTATCATTATTAAACATTTTAATATTTTAATATTTTGTTAAATCTTATAATATTCCAATAGACTATTTCAAATGCAAATACTACAATACTATCTTATGTACTCTTGCAGAATCTTTCTTTAATTATATACTATCTTTTATCCTTTATCTCTAAAAAAAATTTTCTTTTTGGCATCTTGTTTCAGACTGTGGCTTTTTTTCCCTTTTTGCCTCCCTTTCTTCTCCAGTCTGGTCTTTTTGCGCCCCCCTCTCCTAACCTCCACCTTTTTAACTTCCCCTCTCCGTTGTAGTTCTCTTTTCAATTGCTTTCTAACATTGTACCTTTTTTTCACCTTATTTTTCTTTTTCTTGGTTGTTTTATTAAATCTTAAATTCTCATTTTTCTTTCCTCTCTTCCTATTTTCTTTCTTAATCAATTTTTTTGTCCATTAAAGATGGCTTCTTCCTCCTCTTCTCCTTCTCCTTCCTCAAGTATTTGCTGGTACGTAGAAACCGCCATTTCTAAAAAGTAGAAGACAGCTCCCAAAAAATCCTTGCCATTTTGTTCTCTTTCTTTTAATTTTTCATATTCCATTTTTAATCCATCCACAGATAGTGCCATTGTAAATTTTTAAGAACAACCCAGATGTTTTTAGTCTTAAAGTAATTTCCAAATGTCAAAGTTATCAAACAATCCAAACAGACAAAAATTATTTCCTCTTCTTCTCTTTGCAATTTTTCCTCCTGGGGCAAAATCCCAAATATATTTTAAAGCCATATTACACTTAGTTGCTGGTATTATAATCTTCAAGGCGTCTCCTCCAACAAATTTTTAAAGATTTTTTTTAAGCCTCTCCTTCCCACTTATAACAAAGAGCTTGTTTTTACCTTAAAGAAGCAGGTTTTTCTGTGCTCATTAGCTTTCTCCATAAGGAAGGGGAGTGAACTTTCCTTCAGCACTTTCGCCGCTGTAACAATCATTTGGAAACAAATGTATCAATCCACAAGTCAGGTTTCCAGGGTGTTTTAAAAGTAATTAATGTCCCGGTTCAGCCAAGAAAACTTCTCCTTCTAAAAAACTTCCTCCTGCACAGTCTTATCCGGTTGAAGATTCTTTTGAGGCTGCCATTTCTGACAGCCGCTCCACCGCCTCAGGAAAAAGGAGTCTAGCCGGCTGGGGAAGGGGTGTGTGATATCCGGATCTCCTCTGTCTTCCGCTGCCTCTTTGGGGCAGCGACAACCCCCAAATCCAATTGGATCAGGGTACCTCAGCGGCGAGCGCAGCAGGGACCCGCAGAGAAGTGGATTCCTGCCGCTGCCGAAGCCTTGCAACCGGAAGTCATGTGTGACACTTCTCTACACCAATCAGATGCAACAAATATTTATTGGGTAGTTTAGTCTCATCTAACAGTGTAGAATTGATTGTGTAACTAAGAAAGCATGCACAATCATTGAAGACAAACGAAAACTACTCCTTTAGTTGACCACTCAACTTTAGAAAAGCACTAGATTTCACTTTCAATATTTTGTTTTATCTGCAATAAAATAACTATAGCTATACTATCTAAAATATGGATTTACAGATTCAATAATTATTTTATCAGAATAATATAAAAGATAGTGTGTTAATAATATACAGTTGTGCTCATAAGTTTACATACCCTGGCAGAATTTATGATTTCTTGACCATTTTTCAGTGTTTCTTTTGTTACTATGATTTAAAAAGAATAAACACAGTTGACTGATAATAAATGGCTACAGCCAACCACTAACCATGAGTGAAAGAAAAGTTTTTGTGTTATCATTCATATTCTCTGAAAAGGCCAAGAAATCATAAATTCTGCCAGGGTATGTAAACTTATGAGCACAACTGTACATCAATCATATTAAATACTTTTAAATTCAATTTGATTGTTTGAAATCTGAAGTGGGATTTCTCAAAAGCTATCTGAAATTTTCATAATTCTTTAACTTTGTTCACTTCAACTCACTTGACAGGTAATTTTGCATTTTCCTCCTAGATATCTAATACAATCAAATACAATACGTGATTATTTAGCTATCAAAATCATGTTTAGAGGAATAGATTCTACAGCAAGTTTCTTCCACTAAGTAAACCATGTATTCATGTTTTTTAGTTTGTCTCTTTTTAAAAATATATATTACTGATTCATGAAATGTCTATTTTGCTATATTTAATGTTGCTTAACATTTTTTCCAATATAGAAAAGATAAAAAACGAAAAGAGATACAGGTTGTCCTCGACTTACTACAATTCATTTAGTGACTGTTCGAAGTTGCAACAGCACTGAATAAAGAAACTTATGACAATTTTTCACATTTATGGCCCATGGCAGCATTGCCATGGTCACTTGATTTACATTTGGATGCTTGACAACTGACTCACATTTATGATGGCTGCAGTGTCTCAGGGTTATGTGATCGCCTTTTGCAATCTTCTGACAAGCAAAGTCAATGGGAAAACCAGATTCTCTTACCAACTGTATTACTAATTTAACAACTACACTGATTTGCTTAACAAATGAGGCAAGAAAGGTCATAAAATGGAGCAAAATTCAACAAATTTCTCACTCAGCAACATAAATTTTGGGATCAGTTGAGATCATATTGTAAGTTGCGGACTACCTGTAATTCTCAAGTTATTGTTTTGCTATTTTGTACAATCTCTATTTTAATATTCCCAGAATCAATACACTGCTAGATAATATTTCAAGGAAACTAGATTTTCTAACACCTGACCCCATCTTCCTCTATGTATCAGTATTCAATAATAAGATGTTATTTCGGGACTTCCAGTTTGAGCTTCTTTGGTGACAGACTGAAACCTCATCTCTGCGAGGCTTTGATCCATGCTCGCCACTGGAGCGCTGGAGCTGGCTGGTTTCGGGGCTAAGCCACCCCGTAGAGGTGGGGAAGAAGGGGGAAACTGCCTGCATGGTTGAGGAGAGCCGCATCTCTCCTCCTCAGCTGGCCATTACTCTCTTTCCCGAAGGCAGTTGTAGTGGTGGTCAGAAATGGCCACCACAAAGAAGAACTTGACCAGAAAAGAATGTGCAGGAGGAAGATAAGAAGAGAAAGTTTTGGTTGACCGGGTTAAACAGCAAAAGCAACAAATAAGGTATCCTGGAATTGAAACTATTAAAAAAAAACAATAACATTGTTCCCTTAGAAGATTTTTAAGCTGCGAAGGAGAGAGAAAAGGGAAAAGATTTGGGTTTTTTTTTTCCTCCTTTTCCTATACTGACAGCTCAGAGACTTAAGCAAGAAATTGGAAAAAAATCCACTTTGACATTAATAGGCATTTAATGCTGAAAATAAAAAGTCAAAGGGATAATAAAGATTTCTGGATTATCAAAAGCTTTTGAAAACAGGAAAGGAGAGAAAAAGAATAAAAGGGCAGGATCTGGAAGGGAGGAGACTGCCTGGAATTAAAAAGAACTTACAGCAAAATCTCAACAAGACTTCCAAAAGATACATTTTAATTGAAATATTGCAACAAAAACCCTAGGAAGAGAAAGTGGAAAAAGAAATAAGAAGAAATAACTTGGGACTATTTGGATTACTTGATGATTTCTGGATTTTTGGTTATTGTATTTGAATGACTAAAATCAATGGGGTGGTTGTTTGAAACTGTTTAAAATGTCTCCACTTTTAGAACTGAAAATGGAACTTAAAAAGTACAAAGAAGATGCACAAGAAGGGAGAGGTTCTTTTGGCTTCGTATTTCAGTTTTTAGAAATGGAGATTTGGAATTATGAGAAACAACAAGAAATGCCTGCAGAACAAGAAGATTGCGACAAAGAAGCAGCCATCTTTAATGAATAAGTAATCTTTGGTGGGATAAAAAAAGGAAAGGGGGGAAAGAGAATGGAAAGTTTAAGATTGGGAAAAACAAATCCCCCCCCCAAAAAAATAGAGTGAAAAATAAGTATAAAATCAGAAAGCAACAGAAGAGGGAAATGCAGTAGAGAGAATTAGAAGTAGAGAGACAAAGGGGTAAAAAGGGGAGGGAGAAGAAGAGAGGGAAGAAAGAAAGGAAAAGAAGTTATAAAGGACAGAAACAAAATATAGAGAAACAGGGCCTATTTAGAGATAATGGATGAAAATTTAATTGAAAAAGGGATTCTGCAAAGGTACATAAGATAGTATTGTTATATTAGAAATAGAAATAATTTTAGAAAATATGAAACAATGTATGATTAAAATGTGTGATAAAATAGCTATCATAATTCAGTGGAATGCTTATCAATAAATAAATGTAACAAAATGAATATTTAATGATTTACAAAACATATGTGAAGAGAAATAAGGGAAAAATTAATTATGGAGATTATATGTGTCTTTCAGGAAGTATGATATTTAATTGAAAAGAAGTGTTAAGGATGTTAAGATTTTAATGATTATTAATGATAGAACTGAATTGGAATGGAATGAGGGTTTATAATTACATATATTTACAATCTTTTTTTTAAAGAATATAGTGTGTATTATAAGAATATACCAAACAGAATTCGATTGGAAGTTATGTATTATGTATTATATTGAAGGTCATAACCTTAAGGTATATATTGAAGTTTAAATAAGAGTTGAATGGATGTAATTAAAAGATATAAAGGTGTCATACTCGAATTGGTAACTACAGGAGAAAATTTGTTTACCGAGAAAAGATAATATGAAATTGAAACAGAACAGACAAAAGTATAAATATAATGATTTGAATTGAGATGAGATAATCAAAATAAAATTGAGAAAATTAAAAGAGGGGAAAAACTATATAGAAAATGTAGAATAGTATAAGTTATGGAATAGAACACAAAAAGGAGCATGAAATGGAGTGTAATGTCTGTATGAAGAAGTTCAACCCAGGACCATGCTATTTTCAAAAAAGATGTTTTCCTTGTATTTTGTATGTATGAAAACCCAAATAAAACTTTATTAAAATAATAATGATAAGATGTTATTTCTAACAAATCCTGCTCAACTAAAAACAATTAGTCTAATAATATGAAGTGATATTAACCTTTCACTTTCAAATCAGAACACCAAATGCAGAGCACAGTTAATTAAAACCAAGCATATATAGTAGTATTAATTTTGCAATCATATTGTTATGATTGTTTTGTTGCTGTTTCTGAATAACTCATTCTATTCTACACACATTCTATTGATAGTAGAAAGACTGAGTTCCAAGCAGATCAATCAGTAGCTGTAATGGCTCAGTGGTTTGAATGCAGTATAAGGTTGCCTCAACTTTCCATCCTTCAGAAATTGGGAAAATTAGGACCCAGCTTTTTGGGGGCAATATGTTCACTCTGTAAACTGCTTAGATAGTACTGCAAAGTACCATGAAATAGTATATATGTCTAAGTGCTAGGTAAAAAAGATCAGGTACATGTATCAGTCTTTCTTTCTTTCTACCATATTCATTTAAAAATGTAACATGAGAAGGGTTTAGGCATACACTAGAACTGAAAAAGCAGCTGATAATTCTTCAACATATTCCTAGCATATATTCTCATACACATTATATAGAGAAGCATTCTATGTCAGATTTTAGAAAGTGACTTATGACTTCAACTCCTGTTTACTTTTCAGTCATACCTGCTTTAAAATTATTTTTGTTTTGTTTGTGTGTTTATGTGATTTGTAACTAACAATGAGATAATGATAATGACTATTTAAAATTTAAAATACTACTTCTGTGCTACTATATATTTTGATACAATAAAACTGATGTGTATGCTATAACCATAAAAATAATATCAGTGAAAAATTGCTGCATTTCAGTTTCTTCAAATAGCATTTTTGGAATCAATTGCAGAACCACAGTTTTACACCAGAGTAAACACTTTGCATGCAAAATGTTAGGTTTGGACAGTGCTTCCGATTTCAATCCCCACAAGATGCTTTGGATCATGGGAATGTACCACCTGCTTTCAACATTTTAAAGCAGCTGTACTGTATAGTTCTACAAAACAGCTTACATTCATCTTACATTAGCTGCAATTCTGAGCTATGTGAACAAATGGTCTGTGGTGGTTTCATATACTCCTCAAGCTTTATTGGAATATATCTTTTCCTGCTTTAAATAGAAGAATACATATTTGAATGATTCCTACCAAATATTCTATTTTTACATACAGTATGCATAAAATTAGCAAATATCATTGGTAAATTTTATTTTTAATTGCTTAATTATTTTGAAAAAAAATTGAAGGAACATTTGATGAGACTATGCAAGCTTCATATTCAACATTTGATAATTTTGATCATGAAGTTTACATATAGCAGAAACACTGCCATAGGAGCATTTTTAAATAAGGAGCCCCCTTATGTTTGTTCTAACTTCCGGGTTCTTAGTATTTATGAACCAATAAGATACATTTGGAATGTTATCGACATATTAGGGCTATTCTCTGAAGGGGGTGTTAGGATGGGGTTTGCTAATCAAACATTTCTGTTCCTTCAGAAGCAAAATTAGTGAAGCTTGTCTTTATCTTACCACCACTTCTAAATTCTTAGGGTGTCCTCTATTATCACACCTTTTCTTTTTTCTTTTTCCTGAGCAGCATGTGGGGAATATGTTTCCAAACAAAATACTAAACTCATTTTATTTCTAAGAATGTTTATAAGGCTTATATTGAACCTACAACTTAAGTATAAATTAGATGTAAAACTGTGTTTTGTTTTGCAGCATATTGAATTTTTCATTTGTATATTTTCTGTTATGGACTAAGCCATCGCAGCAATACAACCCTCAACAGCTTTACTTTACAGCAGGCTTGTAATCCTGCACTTCTCATTGGCCCGTAGACAGCGAGTCGTGATTGGTCGTTTTTGGCCATTCTGATTGGCTGTTAACGGGGGCTCCTGATTGGACGCTTGTGAAAGCGGCAAACTCAGTTCATTGCTTGCTTTGACAGCAGCCAGCTCTATAAAAGAGCTGCTGCTGCCCAAGTATTTTGCTCTGTTCTTTCTTGATAATAAAGAGTTGAAGTCACCGTTCGGTGTCTCGTCTCTGTTCCTTGCGCCCATGCTCAGGACTTAACACTGGCCACGAGGATGGGATGAGGAGATGATAGAGCTGACTGAGAACGCATTGAACAAAACAGAGCATGTGGTGAAAGAGCGCACGCAGCAAATGGCAAGATGACCAGCGGCGCCATACCACCCGCTCCATTCGACCCAGCAACCGAAGACTGGGACTCGTATATAGATCGCTTCCATATGTTCCTGGAGACCAACAATTTAAAAGATGCTACGCCTGGCAAGAAATGAGCGGTGTTCCTGACCCATTGCGGCCCCGCCGTTTTCAAAATGGCTAAAGCACTGGCAAAACCAGCGGAAGTGAAGACCATGAATTGGGATACCCTCGCCCCAATCCTCCGGGCCCATTATGCACCCGCCGTACCTACACTGATACGAAGACACAAATTTTACCAGAAGGACCAACGGAAGGACGAGAGCGTTGGAAATTTCGTAGCCGACCTCCAGAACCTAAGAGGCCTTTGTGGTTTTGCAAACTTAGAGGAAGCCCTGAGAGACTGCATAGTTCTGGGATTAAATGCACCACATGTGCAGAGTAAGCTGATGGCGAAAGGTGACATCAGCCTTACAGATGTCATCGCCGATGCTACTGCCACAGAAGCAACCAGGAAGTCAGCCGCTCGAATGCGCTGAGCGAACGCACGGCTTCACCAACTTGCCAACGAGAGCCCACTCACCACTGAGAAGCATGCTACCACTACCCACCACGAAGACCTCGAGTCATCCTCAGACAGTGAAGAAGAGGAGGTCAACCAGAACGAGAGCAAAGGAACCAGAGACGTCCGCGCCAATGTGCTGGTTGCGGAGCAAACCACCCACGATCAGACTGAAAATTCCTCAACGCATTCTGCCGTACCTGCGGAAAAAGAGGCCACATCACGAAGGTCTGCAGAAGCAGATGAGAGTCCAGTCCCAACCGAAGGGAGAACAACCTCTGTCGGGAGATATACAAACCTCCTGAGAACCGGGACCGTCTGAACCACCAATAGAACAACCACTACTACTACAGAAACCAAGCACCTGCCTCTTCAACGAAATGAGAAGAGGCCCACCAAACCATTACCATCGGCCACGCTTCATCGTTCTATGCGAAAAAGATCCGCGTAAGGGTTACTATTGAGAATCGATCGTGCGTGATTCAGGAAGTCGATTCAGGATCATCTCTATCGATGGTATCCTGGAAAACCCTCAAACAGCTGATCCCTGCCATCTGCCGCCAGGACCTCAGCATGCAACGAATCATCCTGAAAGACTACCAGGGAAACAGAATTCCAGTTGTCGGTTCCAGCCACATCAAGTATCCTTCAAGGACTTCACTGTGACGCTTCCCCTGACTGTCGTCGACCGTGACCGACCCAGCTTGTTGGGGTTACAGTGGTTCGCCCCACTCAGGATTGAACTAGCCGGCATACACCAAACCAGAAGCGACGATTGGGAAGAGGCTCTCATCCAGGAGTTTCAGAACGTGTTTACAGGAACATTAGGCAAGTACAAGGGGACCCCTATATCATTTAATCTCAGCCCCGATGTAGCTCCCATTCGGCTTAAGCCTTGTCGGGTACCTTTTGCCTAAAAACCGAAGATCGACGAGCAGCTAGATAAACTGAGAGCCCAGGGCGTACTGGAACCGATTGACCATGCCTGCTGGGAAACCCCGATAGTAACGCCCATGAAGCCAGATGAATCGTTAAGAATTTGTGGGGCCACCCTAAATCATGCTCTTCAACAGAGCGCTTACCCAGTACCGGTGGTTCAACACCTTCTTCATTCCCTGGGTGGCGGAAAAATATTTGCGAAATTGGACTTAGCTCAGGCGTACCAGCAACTACCTGTAGATGCAACAACTGCAGAAGCCCAGACAATAGTTACACATAGAGGCACTTTCAAGTGCAATAGACTCCAATTCGGAGTAAGCGTGGCGCTGGGCATTTTCCAAAGTTTAATGGAGAGACTATTACAAGGCATAAAAGGCATTGTGCCTTATTTTGACGACGTCCTAATAGCTGCCCCCACTAAAGAGTTATTAGTACAATGACTCAGAAAAGTTCTTCAGAAATTTAAAGACGCTGGTCTGAAGGTAAAAAGGGACAAGTGTCAACTTTGTACAGAGAGAGTAGAGTTCCTGGGATACCTTCCCGACAGACAGGGAATCCACCCCACCGAAAAAAACTAACCACAATCAAAAACGCCTCGAGACCTAAGAATAAGACAGACCTCCAAGCCTTCCTGGGACTCATTAACTTTTATAACATCTTCTTGCCCCAGAAGGCAACCGTAGCCGAGCCCCTACATAGACTTCTCGATAAGAAAGCTTCCTGGGTCTGGGGACGGCGTGAAGAGAAAGCGTTCCAAGGGGTAAAAGACCTCTTAACCTCCGATGCTGTATTAATGCAATACAATGAGACTCTACCTTTGATGGTTACCTGTGATGCCTCACCATTTGGAGTGGGAGCCATTTTAAGCCATGTCCTACCAAATGGAAACGAGGCACCTATTGCGTTCTTTTCGAGAACTTTGTCTAAAACCGAAAGGAACTATAGTCAACTTGATAAAGAGGCTCTCGCTATTGTATCCGCAATTAAACGTTTCCATAAATATGTATATGGGAGACCCTTTACCATAATTACAAACCACAAGCCGTTACTTGGTATTTTGGCAGGAAACAAATCAACTCCCCACATATTATCACCAAGAATGACACGTTGGTCAGAATTTTTAGCTGCCTACGATTACTGATTGCAACACCGCCCGGGGAAAACCATCTCCCACGCTGACGCTTTGAGCCGCTCTCCACTACCAGATATCATAGAGGACCCTGCTCCAACCTTAGCCGTATAACAAATCGAAACCCTCAGATCGCCGCCGCTAACCGCTCGAGACATCGCCTCAGAGACAAAAAAGGACCCTGTTTTGGCACGAGTCCTCAGCTGCGTAGAACGGGGTTGGCCGGCCAGTGAAACCAATGACACATTTAAGCCATTTAAGAATCGTCAAACAGAACTATTCTCCCAGAAAGGCTGCATAGTGTGGGGAGACAGAGTCATAGTCCCGGAGAAATTGCAATATAGGGTATTGAAAATGCTGCACGATGGACATCCAGGCATCATGTGGATGAAGGCATTGGCCAGGAGTTACGCATGGTGGCCTGGCTTAGATAAACAGATTGAGACCTGGGTAGCAAAATGCAGCAAATGCCAGGAGACCTGCTCCACTCCTCCAAAGACTCCCCCAACTCAGTGGGAAACGCCTCGAGGTCCTTGGTCCCGTATCCACATCGATTTTGCGGGACCCACAAGAGGACACACTTTCCTCTTAACAGTGGATGCCTATTCAAACTGGCTCGAAATCCACAAGATGAAAAGTACCACCACAGACGCAGTCACTAAAAAACTGAATAAACTATTCGCTACCCACGGATTTCCAGATGTCCTGGTCTCCGATAATGGCCCCCAATTCACTGCCCTGCCATTCGAACAGTACCTGGCAGATCGGGGCATCCGCCATGCTTTAACATTGCCAGTTCACCTGCGGCCAATGGTAGGGCTGAATGAATGGTTCAATTTGTAAAACAGGCCTTGCACAAAATGGAGCACGGTGACATTGATGACAAAATAAACCAGATGCTTTTTCTCCAGCACATAACTCCAAACAGTAACACGAACAAAACCCCAGCTGAACTCCTGATGGGCCGGAAACTTCCCTCGCATCTCGAACGCTTCCACCCAAACTACACGCCGGAACAACCCCCAGGATCCAGCAGCAAGTGTCGGGCGTTCCAGGAAGGTGACCTTGTGTTTGCAAAAAACTTCTCGCGTGACCCATTGTGGGTCCCATGACCATAACGCAACTTACGGGACCCCGATCCTATCGCCTACAAACCACAGATGGTAAAATGTGGAAACGCCACATAGACCAACTCCGTTTCAGATTAGCACCAGAACCTCTAGCTGGGGGGGGGGGAAGGAACATTGAGGAGGCCGAAGAAGAAATGATAATCGAAAACCAACAGCCGACACAACCAACCAGGGGATACTCACCATCCGAAGGAGAACCGAGCCAGGGAGTGGCCTCGCCGCATGACAACACTGCAACAGAAGCGGATCCAGGAAACCCGGAAGACAGCACTGGCGTAAGCAGAGAAAGCAGCCCAGGGCCACGATCTTCACCATCCAGCCCGGCTAGCAGCCCACCGGAACCAGACCCAGGACAGAAACCGGTGGAACAGCGCAGGTCAAGCATACAGGTGAAGCGACCTGCCTATTTGCGAGAATACGTCACCCCACCCCTCAGACGGAACCTAAGGGGGAGGGGTGTTATGGACTAAGCCAACGCAGCGATACAACCCTCAACAGCTTTACTTTACAGCAGGCTTGTAATCCTGCACTTCTCATTGGCCCGTAGACAGCGAGTCGTGATTGGTCGTTTTTGGCCATTCTGATTGGCTGTTACGGGGCCCCCTGATTGGACACTTGTGAAAGCGGCAAACTCAGTTCATTGGTTGTTTTGACAGCAGCCAGCTCTATAAAAGAGCTGCTGCTGCCCAAGTATTTTGCTCTGTTCTTTCTTGATAATAAAGAGTTGAAGTCACTGTTCGATGTCTCGTCTCCGTTCCTTGCGCCCATGCCCAGGACTTAACATTTTCAATTGGAGAAAAAGCTAGTATGATCTAAAAACAGGCATAAATATTAAATTCAAAATAAAGGAAAAGACTAAAATTATTTTGAACTGCTTTGGGCTTAAAATTAACCTTTAAACAATTTTCGAAAAAAAGATATTAATTTATTAGCTTGAAAAGCTAAAATATCCAGCATTTTAAAATCAGGTTTTAACAGCAAGGCAAAGCCATGAATATCTTCTAAACTGAGCATATACTGTATCACCTGCCCCAGAGTGTTTGATGAAATAAGAGCAGACATAATGTTCATTCCATCACGAGCCAGATTCTCATGTTGCAAAAGATGCCTGCTAATTTCCATTTGTAGAAGAATTTAGCAAAATATGTTATTTTGCTTGTTCAAAATCAAAATGAAACCAGTTGCTATTATCTGTTTACCATGCACAATTAGTTTCAAGTTGTAGAGATGATTAATTAAGCAATTCTATAGGTTCTAAAATCCTGAAGTCCATGAAATTCTCATCTAAATGCATTGAGTAATTAGGACTTCCATCCCATGCCTCTTAAATTTCTATATTTCACTGATTTTAAAGACTTTTATCAATGTGTCTAAATTTTAATATGTTTCCTCATAAAACTGGCTATAGACCTTTATATTATTGGTTTTCCTCCAAGTTAGGATGAAAGAACAGCAAAGCAACAGTAAAACTGCTGAAGATTAATTTTACATTTATCTAAAACCTCATGCTATTTGGTTTGGTGACTAATGTTCTCATGCTTTTCAAGATCATAATGAAGTTGCAAACTGTGTTTTAATGGTCTGCAAGTGTTACTCATATTACTAATCACTTCCTATCTACTCTGCAAGAGTGTCCAGGAATAGGATATGACTCCTCCCTCTGATGTCATAGAGCTGAATCTGCCACTATAAAAAGCCATCCCTTAGCTGGCCCACCATCTTTTAGGTGAAGGCGCTTGACAAACTTAATGTCTCTGGAAGATAAACAGTGAAATTAGATTCACTCCCCTCCCCATCAGGACCAGACATGTAAGGGTGGGGCTGGACTCTCTTGCAGCATATATAGAAAGGGCATTCTCAGCTAATTATACCAATACCCATTCTCATCCACGCTGTGATGAGAGTCCAGGAATGGGACATACCAAAGCCTGCATGTCCACAGGAGGGCCAATGTCTGGTTCAGTCACTCCAACTGTGGTACCACCTTCTGAAGCACCTTCCGTCCAAATGAGTCTTCAGACGAAGTGAAGGAATCCAGGCGATAATGCATATAAACAGTGAAGGGGACGCCCAGGTAGCTGCTCTGCAGTTTTGCTCCAGCAATACCTGAGAAGACCAGGGAGCAGAAGTAGCTGTACTTTGAGTGGAGTGGGCTGTGATATTCTTGGGAACCAGCAGGGACAAAATTTGGTAGGCCTTGGAGATGCATGTTCTAATCCACCTACTAATTGTTGATGAAGCAACTTTGGTCCCCAAGGAAGTGGGATGAAACAACACAAACACGGCCTCAGATTTTCAAAAAGCAGCTGTCCGCTTGATGTAGATCTGGAGGGCCCGCCTTATATCCAGCTTATGCCACTTTGCTCCAACTCATGTTGTGGTGTAGGACAAAAATCTAGTCACACTATGCCCTGCGCCCGGTGGAACCAAGAGTTTATTTTAGGGACAAACATAGGATCTAGCCTTAGAACCATCCTGTTCTCATGGAAAACAAACAGATCCTGTCTGATGGAGAGAGCCTCTGATACTCTCCTGGCGGATGTAATGGCCACTAGAAAAACCACCTTAATGGTCATCAATTGGAGAAACACTGCTCAAAAGGGGGACCCGTAAGGGCCTGCAGCACTTTAAGTCCCATGTGGGAAACCTATGAACAACAGGAGGGCGAAGGTTAGCCACCCCCCTCAAGAACCTGTATACTGAAGGATGGGATAAGGAAGCATAACCTTCCCAGGATAGAACTGAAAACAAAGCTGCTACCTGACTGCGGAGAGTGTTAGATGTGAGTCCCTAGTCTAGCCCATCCTGAAGAAAGATTAACAACTCCACGACAGAAGCCGAAGAGGGGTCTAGTGCCGATTTAGTGCACCAGGAACAGAAGACCTTCCAAGTAGCATTGTAGATGCTCATGGTGGAAGGTTTTCAGGAAGCCTCTATAGTATCAATCTGAGAAGTTGGAATTCCTCATAGATTGCCACTCAAATGCCAAATGGCTAAGTGGAACCACTGAGGATCCAGTTGGAGCAAGGCTCCCTGATGCAGAGAGATCCTGTTGGCCAGGATCCTCTATGGCTGGGCTACAGACAGATTCACCAGATCTGCAAACCAGGGTCTCCTGGGCCAATAGGGTGCTAGGATAATTAGCTCTGGCTTTTCCTCCAACAACTTCCGAATTACAGCCAGATTGATCAGAAGAGGGGGAAATGTGTAGAGGAACCCTGGGGGCCAGATGCTCTAAAGCGCATTGGCCACCTCCACTCCCTGGGTCGGAAACCTGGTGAAGAATCTGCTTACCTGAGCATTCTGAGGAGTGGTAAAGAGATCTACTGTTGGAGTTCCGAATCTGTGGGACAAAGCCAGAAACAATGAAGGGTGGAGACTCCACTCCGATTGATTGACTCTGGACAGACTCAATCAGTTAACACCCTGGACCTGGTCCCCCCTTGCCTGTTGACATGGGCCTTTGAGGCCACATTGTCCGTCATGACCAAAATGTGGCAACCTGCCACCCTGTTCTGGAAGTGTTTCAGGGCTACGGAGATGGCCCTGAGTTCTAGCCAATTTATGTGGCATGCCCTGTCTATCTGAGACCAACTCCCTTGAACTATCTCACCAGACAGATGGGCTCCCCAGCCATGAAGACTGGCATCTGTAGTGAGCAGGATCTTGTCTGGTTCCTTGAAGGGATGACCCTGCCAAGCTGCCTGAGATTGCCACCACCTGAAGGATCGAAGGACCTGTGGTGGGACCTCGACCCTGATGGAATTGTGGCTGGTTCTTGCCCATTGAAAAGGCAGCAGGAACCATTGAAGTGCCCAAGTGTGGAGGCGGGCCCATGGGATGATGCCAATGCATGAAATCATCTTCCCCAGGAGTTGAGACAGATGAGACAAGGGAATGTTGTGCTGCTGCCAAATCTGGAGGGTGGACTTGTTGAGGCTTTCCCTGCACTCCGTTGAGAGGAAAACCTCGCAGCATGATGTATCAATGATCGCACCAAGATGAAGCAGCCTGTTCGTTGGGGAGAGGTGGCTTTTCTTGAGGTTGATTGAGAAACTGTGATCTTGTAGACACTGCAATGTGATATGAAGGTTGTGATGGGCAGAATAGACTGACTGCGACTGGATCAGGATGTTGTCTGGTAACACTTTGACCCTCACTGGTAGAGCTTGAAGCGAAGCCACCAATGCTGCTAACATTTTTGTGAAGACCCGGGGAGCCAACAGAAGACCAAAGGGAAGACCCCAGTACTGGAAATACTTGTTCTGGTAACAGAAATGGAGAAACTGGCAGTGATGAGGCCAGATAGGGATATGAAGGTAAGCCTCTGTGAGGTCAATGGAGGAGGTTGCCCTCCCGAACGCTCTCTAGTATGGAATGCAGAGTCTACATCTTAAAACACCTGTATGGGATAAATCTGTTTAGGAGCTTAAAGTCAAAGATGGCTCACCCCCACCCCCTTGAGGCCTTTGGGATCACGAAGAGGCAAGAGTAGAAGCCTAACCCTCATTGATCCATTGGAACCGGTTCTATGGCTCGTATGTCAACAAGAAGTTGAATGGCCGATTCCATGAGGGCCCATTTGGAGCTGTCCCTAGATGTAGGACAGCAAACAAAAAATCAAGGGGGTGGAGAAAGGATTATTTGACCTATGGGAAAGAAGGGACCAGGGCCCCAGGCTGCCTCTCTAGAGGATGGACCTGATCTGCTCAAATCCTGTGGTAAAAACTCTTCTTCCATCCTCTCTGGAGACCAATCTGAAAGGTGGCTAGCAGAGCTAGGAGCATTTCCCCCCCCCCCGCTTATAGAAACCTCTGGGCAACCCTGTACCTCCCCTGGATGAGAAGCCTGCTAGATCTGGTCTCTCATCTGTGCCAATGTCTTTGCAAGCTGCTTTTCCAGAGCAGCATGCCTTCTCTTCTCAGCCCTGAGCTCCGATTTGGAAGTCTTTTTGGGAGACAGGGCCTTGGCTCTGATTTTAGCAGCAGCATCTCTATTGGCAGAATGGCCTCTTTGTCTTCATTTCTTCCTCATAGGGCTTGAGAATCTTGGGCTTCTTCCAGGTCCTTGGGGTTTGTGACTTCCCTCTCCATTCCGCAAAACAAAGCAAGCACAAGAGGTGCTATGAGCTTCCCCTGTGGTAGTGCTGTCTGTAGTGTGGGCCAGGTGACCTGAGAGAGCTGAGAGGCCCAGTTAGGGAAACAAAATGGCCTCTCAATTTTCAAAATGGCCACCTTTCATGTGCAGCAGCCCTGGGGTGGTCGCACTCCCTCCTTTACTCCTTAGGCTCTTACCAGGCACCGAGTGATAGGCAGAAACAGCTGTGAAGCGACAGCATTGAGCTCTGGAATCAGCTGTGAAGCGGCTAGATTAAGGCTCATTTGCATGATCTTTGGGACTGTGTGAGAGGCTCAGCAGGGTGCAGCATCAAAGCCTCAGCACTGCAGGAGACAGATCCCCACTCTCCTGGTGTTGTAGCTCAAACCGGAGCCCAGGGAACAGTAAGAAGGCGAAAAAGCCTTGGAAAAGAAATCACTGTCGCTAAACTCTTTTTAGCTCAATATTATTCCCTCCAGAGACAAAGCTCCAAGACAAGAAGCTGAATCAAAAAGATGGCAAGCCAGCTAAGGGCTGGCTTTTTATAGTGGCAGACTCAGCTCTATGATGTCAGAGGAAATAGTCATATCCCATTCCTGGACTCTTGTTGCGTGGATGAGAATCTAGTGGAAGAATTAGAAAACTTAGTGATCTAAGAAAGACAAATAAGTGATTAAGATAATAGAAGGCTAAAGGGATTAGAAATGGGTTTAGACAAAAGAGAACAGGAGGACGAGCCATCTTAACAAAAGACTCTGACAAACAAAAGAAGGAACATAGAAATATAAATGGGCAGAAATGTCAGAGGTGAAAGATATGTGAAGATCGTATATAATTTGAAATACCAGGACAAAATTTTTGTTTAGATGTCTATAGTGGTAAGGTATTAGTATTATCTACTATTAAATATATTTTATTACTATTATTGATAAACACAGCTGAAATGGATACTGATTAAGCAGGCTTAAGACTCTCCAAATGTGGCGAATTGTGTAGACTCCTTGGGAGATTAGTTGTTTAGTTTTCAGTTTGCAAACATTATTTGGGGGGGGGAGGTTTATGAAAGGAATTTACAATAGACAGAAAAAATTATAATAATGTTGATGACTACTAGTGGACAGACTGGCTGCATGCAAAATACAGCTTCAATAGGTAACTTAGCTAACCGTTATCATTTCCAGAAAGTTCAGCAGGATCTGAACTGGTTAGCACTTGGATGGAAGATTATGAAATATCAGGGCCAAGACTGTGGGCTATTTGAATAAATATTTAAAAACTTAATTAGGCCATTTATATCATGTTGCCCAGAAAACTATATGCAGGCACCCATGTAATCAATAGTAATAGAACTTAACTCAAGGGAATTTTTTACCTTATCTCTATTTCTTGTTTTATTTAATGTAGCTAAGCTGTGTAAATACAACCATGTAATATCAAATCAATTATTTAGATAAAAAATATGGCGCCAGCATGTTTGAGTCTGCTGGATTTTTAAAAATCTAGTCCTGTGATGACGAAACTATGGCACACATGCCACAGATGGCTCACAGACCCATTTGTGCAAGCTCATGAGCCCCAGCCAAATTTATCTGCAGTGTGCGTGCCTCCCAGCTGATTTTTGGCCCATTTGAAGCCCTCCCAGAGGCTCAAGAGAAGCCTCTGCAGCCTCAGGAGGCTGAAAAATGGGCCTTCCGGAAATACCAGAAGTGCTGAAATGGGCGCGGTTTCAACCTCCTGAGGCTACAGAGATTTCTCTCAACCCCACCTCAGGGAGGGCGAAAACAGCCTCCCCCAGGCTCCAGAGGCTGAAAACAGCCACTTCCAGGATTTCCAGAAGGCCCATTTTTTGGCCTTCCAAGGCTGGAGATGCTTTCCTTGAGCCTCTGGGAGAGTGAAAATGGCCTCAAATGGGCCGAAATAAGCTGGGAGGCATGCACATGTGCAGTGGAGGTAAGGAGGCAGGAGTGTTGCATGCACTTGCACAGGGTGCAATGCACTGTGGGTGCCGGTGCATGCACACTTTCAGCCCATCACAACACCACTATAAAAAGGTTCACCATCACTGATCTAGTCCCAGTAGATAAATCTCTTTAAATAAATTTAGGCTAATTTTAAAGGACATATTTTATTAAAACAATTAAACTCTGTATGACGGTTTTAAGAACAATCTACATAGGCGTTTCTGGTTTTGGACTTCCCCAAAGACTGACCGCAATTGTCCACAGCTTCAGATAACAGATAATCAGAGTTGGAAAGGACCTTCTAGGTCATCTAGTCCAACCCCCCGCCCAAGCGGGAGTCCCTATACCATTTCTGACAAATGGCAGTCCAATCTTTCCTTGAAAGTCTCAAATGATGACACTCCCACAACTTCCGAGGGCAAGCTGTTCCATTGGTTGATTGTTCTCACTGTCAGAAAGTTTCTCCTTATTTTCAGGTTAAATCTCTCCTTGTTCAGTTTCCATTCATTATTCCTTGTCTGGCCTACAGGAGCTTTAGAAAATAGCTTGACCCCTTCCTCACTATGGCACTTTCTTCTGGTTTCGATGAGATAAGGTTCCAGAGCATTGCCAAAAAGCTTATCACCTGCGAAGAGAACTGAAGCCAGATTCCATTTTCGTCATGACTCTGCCTGCCAATTTTGGAGCCATAAAAATCTTCTTGCTGTTACTGAAGATGCCATGGCCCAAGATGAAAATTTGGCAGAATTGAGAGTGCCATCCCCAGTGAATTCCGCCACTGCGATAATCTCATTAAGGTCTTGGTGAGACCGAAGGTCAAAAGCAGGCAATCTATTCTGGAGTTGGCACAGCCACTGTATGGATGCCCTCGTGAAAAAGGATGCTGCTGTTGAAGCCCGAACAGCCCATGCCACAGCCTGGTGATTGCGCTTCAGGGTCTGTTCGGAATGTTTATCATTTGGTTTCAGGATATCTTCTGGCTCCATGGGAGTGCCAGAAGATGAGAATGAGGCCAGAACCGGAATGTCAACAGAAGGCACTGCCAGGGCATTGTCCAGGGCTGCACTGATGTTGTAGAAACGCTTATACAGAGAAGATGGGCCCTGCCGAAGGGAAAGTGCACTGTTCCTTGACCATGTCCAGGAACAAAGTGGGAGAAGGTAAAACCTCTGTGGAAACCTGTAATCATGCTGTTCACTAAAAAGAGGTGTTTTTAAAATGTAGAAAACTGAAATAAAACTTGTTTTTTCAAAAAAAAAAAAGAAGAAGAAGAACAATCTACATAGGCTCATTTGTTTGGATAACAAGACCTAAAGCCAAAAATCAGCTCAAAGAAAAATTTGCCCCTTCATTCCATTAGAGAAAGAATGGCGAGCATGTCTCTTAGTTTGTACTGAAAAATATTTAATCTTAAAGGTTTAAGGTCTATCTGCCTCTAAAGAGCCAATTGCTTACATTTCTAGATACCTTCCATCACTTAAAAATAGGTTCCAAGGTAAAGAAGGTATTGAATGATGCCATTGTGCACAGAACCCAGTTCAACAGATTTCTTGGAAAGAATAAGTAAATGGTGAATTTTGTGACAAAGCAGAAGACTTGAGTGGAGAAGATCCTATGTACCATCCCTTCCATTTCAAAGTAAAGTAGTATGTGATGGGAATAATCATTCCACAATCTGGTGTCTTTCATGTCTGCTGGACTACACTCTGCAGTATCTTCAGCCAGGATATGACATCACCTTGGGTAAAGCTAGATGAGAGAACTATAGTTATTCAGAACTGACAGGCCTGAGTTTGATAGCAAACCACCTGACTTGGTATCAGGCAACTTCCAGTCATCAACCAATGTTAAAGGTGTGACACAATTTAAGAGAGAGAGTAACTCAATTCATACAAAAGCACATTAGACAGTCAACTGAAAGTGTGGTTTCTCTAGGCTCCAGAATACTTCTTTTCCTCAGCATACTAATGTGCCTTGGCACAGAACTGGGGAATTTCTGTCAAAACTGTACACAAACCCAATCTAAAACTATGCCAGATTTATGCATCAGTCCATTTTGACTTCATATTTGAGATTGGCAAGGTCCATTTAAAAAAGAGCTTAGACACACCCCAGAACCCTTGCATGAGACAAAACTGAACCTAGAGGCTGCTAAAAAATGTTCATAGCTTCACACAAACTGGTGAAAAGATTGCCAAGGTAGCCTTGAAAGCACACTAACATACCCAACACAAAGAGGTCCTACTATATTTCTCAAATGTTTTCCTGTGCTGACAGCAATTAGAAAGTTCAACTGTAATTTCACCCCTTGTTCAGGCAGGACCTTGTCTCACTTTAAACAGGAAATGGGGACTGAGCTAGCAGAACCTGAATATAATGGAAGTCTGTAATGGCAGTGTAGGTAGCACAGCCATCAATATAAATCTGTCATAGACATATTCTTGGAGGCACAACTTACATATGCTACAGACCCAACAATTTCTGATGCTGCTAGATTTATGGCCTTTGAGAAGTAAGAAGTCTTTGAAGAAACACTGCCTTTGAAAATATACAAGACGTGTGTCTGTGTGTGTGTGCACACACAGAGAGAAACTGGTATTATTAGGGACTATAACTCATATCTTATTAAAGGATTTCAAACAGAAAAAAATTGTTTCAATGCTACTGTTATAAGGTGAAATTGCGTGAAAAGAGAAACAGATTAAAGCATCATTTTTCCACATTTCTGACTATGGCATTAAAATAGCTAGGAGCTTTTAGGAGAATTATATGTGAAGTTCTCATAGGAAGGAAGGAAGGAAGGAAGGAAGGAAGGAAGGAAGGAAGGAAGGAAGGAAGGAAGGAAGGAAGGAAGGAAGGAAGGAAGGAAGGAAGGATGTTTGCTTGATGCTGTCATTATTTTTCTTAATTATACCAGTTGAAAATATTATTTATATTATTTGCTCTTATACTGGATGTTTTTTTTTAAAAAATCAGCTTTGCTGTGGTTTGTTAACCTGTTTTGTATTTTCTATTCTCTTTTTATATTTATTGTATTTGCCTTTCTTCTTTTGTTTCTGCCCATTCAATTAGGTCAAAGAAGCACATGCTCAGGCTGTCACCTGAAAAATGAGGCCTAGCAAAGCCTTTTCTATCCAACTGCCTGTCCTCTGAAACACCCCAATTGGTAAAACTTTTGCATGTACTCAGCAGGTTCTCAAGCACATCATGATTAGCTTTCCTGACAAAACCAGGAAACAATGTTAACAAGTATAAAAGGAACTGTTACATATCATCACAGAAAGATGGGGAGTTCTGATTGCTCTCTATTTTGATTGTTTTGAATACTGGAGTTATCTTTTCCTGATGCATTGCATGTATTGTGATTCTTTGTGTTTCTTGTTTGTATTACTTTTATCCACTGTTTTTAACATTAATATTTGCCTAGATACATTCCAGTGATTCTAGTGGCACATGTCAATAAAGAAAATAAATTAATCCAGCCTTTCTGAGATGTATCATCTGAATGTGTTCTACGCAGATGACTCAGGTATGTCAAGAGTATACTACAGCTTATCAAATGGTGATTTACTTGATAGACCCAGCTTATCTGCCTCATCTGAGAAAAAAAGATTTTCCTAGATTTATTTAGCATGTATTTAGTTTGGTTGTGCTCCACCAATAGATGACACTATATCCACTTATTGTAAAATATGCATTCTCTGGATGAAAAACTTAAGGAAATACTGTTTTGCTACATCAAAGCAGCAGGTGAAATATGTTCTCATGGAATCATAATAATGGCTATACTAGGTTATTCTGAAAAATTCAGACAAGTACATTTTTAATAATTACCATTATGAGCAAAGCAATATGAAAACTCCTTAAGCTGAATCAATTAGCTAGCTAAATACTGTTCATTATTAGCAGCTGCCGTCTTTTGAACATTTTCTTAACATCTGCTCTCAATAAAGTTTTAAACTGGTGGAATCAGGATTAAGCTAGTTTTTGTAAAAGTATTAGAAACTATAGTCAGGATATACCTTTACATCTAGTTAGTATAAATTAATATTTCTGTACATCTTGTACAGCTAGTTTCATATGCATACTACATTTTCCTATGAAGCACCATGATTTTTTTAAAAAAACCAGTCATCTAAAAGCCATACCTAATATCTGTTATCAAAGACCCTCATATTTTGTTGAATATTTGATAAATATTTTATGGCCATAGCATTAAGAGCTAAATATACTTCAGCAAAACAAGCAAAACCAGTATACTGCCATAATATAATACAGAATGTATTTCTATTCGCTAAGTAAGGATTACTTGGGTCAAGGACGAAACAGTAGTTGCAATGACTACTTCCATAAACAAAAAACAAGCGCTCTCCTCTTAGATTTCAGCATATTATTGGAAGTGGTTAAGACTACAGTAAATGAATAAATTGCTCAATTGCTATTAATTAATTTTAAACCATTTTTAAAAATTTGCATAATAGAAGGTTTCCTATGTTCTACCACTAACTGATTAACTGAATGACTCAAGCCTATAAAATCACAATTGGATCTGCTATCTTCCTTCTGGCAGGACAAGTTCAAAAAAAATTATGTGAGAAATGACTGTACTATAAAAAGAATGTGATATTTGAGTGTATCACTTCTCTCTCGTTGTTGGCACTAACTTCTCTTCTAGGCCTTCTGCCATATTTCAAGAATGCTGTATGAATCATACTCATGTGGGTCACCTCACTGCCAAAAATACTCTTTACAGCAGCTACCAAGGCAAGTTTCTCTCAAGTCTTTGCCAATTGTGATGTCCTTCAGCCAAGATCCTCAAGTGTATGTGTCAGTAGGAGGATTTCCCTGCATACCTTTAACCCTCATCTGGGAAATAAACAAGCCACTTGCTATAAAATGGTAATTATATAAGTTACTAATCAAGTGTATATGAAAGCATAGTTTTAAACAGAAAAATGAGGCAAAGAAAAGAGAAGCAGATACAGCCCTTTTCATTCAGACTTGTTTCATGTAAGATGGTTGTCCAATTTTCATATCTGTGTTGCAAACATCCAGCTGACCATTAGACGGGAGCAAAAGATATAAAATTCTAGTTGTTTGTGGCCATCTGATGGCTGTTTAAATTTTAGCATGCCAGGTATTGGAACTCCCATTCTAGTTCCCATTTTATATCAGAAATCTTATATCTACTGACATGTATGTATAGATATGAATACTACATGTATGAATAGTACTGATTCATATAGCCTGTTGTCATTAACTCTGTGATTTCCATAAGAATTGCTGTGCAATTTTTCTAAAGAAAAAGTAATGAAAAGAAGAAAAATTATAAATATGGATGGAGGCATCTTTTACTTTATAAGGAAATTCACAGCTTTTTCTTAGATAAGGTAAGGATGCATATGAAAGATACCGTAAACGGGAAAAACATTGCAATATGTCACGTGATGGCAATGTGATTCTACGAGTTTGGAACCTGTGCTCTAGATAAAGCCTTCATTTCTCAAAATTCCTTCTTGAATAACTAAAACACATTAAACCTTCCCCCAGTAATAAAAATATCTCAGTCTACACTACAAGAAAAAAGAAGACTGCATTAGTCAGGTCAATATAATAAGCATTTGTAGGATATAAACTAGTTTGGTGATTATACTGCTGCAACAGGAAGAAAGATGGAGGCAATATTCTCTTCTATTGGAACAATTGTAAAACTATTTTAGTTTACCATATCCACACTTGGTGAACACTAAATCAGACTGACACAGAATATAAAGAATAATGCACAATTTATTCAAAGTCAAGGAAGTGGAGAAGTTGCTGTGAATGATTATCCAGCTCACTTTGCAGGCTGACAAAAAGATTTGGCTACTTCCTGCAAATTACCTTTTGCAATCCTTTTGAAAAGCTAGGAATATGGAAACGTAATACTCTTAATAACCCCTTCTGGTCATGGTTGCATTCCAGGAAGAATGAAAGGGAATGCCTATATTTGCTCTCAGTTTAACCTACTAATGTGTTCTCAAAGAGAACAGTGTTGTCTAAATACACAGAAAATCTGAAGTTTTAGATCAAACTTAGAAATAGGGCAAACTGTTTTTGATTTTTACATATAAAACAATGTATGTTCAACCTGTCTTTCCTTCTACAGAACCATCTGTCCATTTGCAAAAAAAGCAATCTAAAATAACCACAAGTGCAAAGTTTTATGTTTTAAGGTCCACCTGTAAATTAAAATGAACTGCATAATTTGCAGTTATTAATGGCAAACAAACTATTCTCAAAATTGGCAGTAATTAATGGCAAACAAACTATTCTCAAAAATCCTCTTTCCCTAAGATGCTAACCAGCCTGATTTATTTTTATTGTCTCAGCTAATAGCCTCATAATAAACCTGATTTAAGTACTCATACAGTACTTTTTCCTGTGACCAAAATATAGTCCATAATTTATGTCAAGTAATCTACTGCTGATGTTGGAGCAATTCTTAACTTGGTTCTTATAAGATCATTATCTAGAACTGTCATGGACCATCCCAAAATGGAGGGAACCATCACAAATGTTCATTCATTTCAAAAATGGAAACTATTTTACCATTAACTTGGGGGGTGGGGGAAGAAATCCAGAAAGACCACAAAAATATAATTATACTATGTTTCTCACATAATAAGGCCAGGCCTTATTTTTTTTTTTGAGCCCCGAAAAAACGGCTAGGCCGTCTTTTTGGGGGATGACTTAATTCCTCCCTTTGCATCCTCGCCAACAGCCACTCCTAACGGGTGATCATGGCGAACCTCAGAGAGCTCCCTACTCCCACCAAACACCTTTGCTGCAGACACCTTTGGCACCCGCCGCTGTTGCTTTCCCTTCTGCCCATTCCACTGCCACGTTTGGAGCTGCCACTTCCATGTTTGGAGTGCCGCTGCCATTTGGAGCTCCAAACGCGGAAGTGGCAGCTCCAAACATGACGGCGGGTGATCTTTTTATTTTGGTCCGCGCGAAGTTCAGAGCGAGCGAGAGGGAGACTGCGATGCCTCCATCCGAGATGGCAACCTCACTAGTGGATCACAATGTGGCTGGAAGCCCGAATCGGCGGGATACAATGGCAATCTTTTTGGAGCGAGAGGAAAGGGAGAAAAGAGTTGCGAGGCGTAATTTGCAGGAGGAAGTGGGTGTACCCCACGACAGGGAGCCCAAGGAAGAAGGGCCGGTAGGCAACGGAGAGCGTCCCGTAGCTCCGGAAGCAGCCTAGAGACGCGCCCGGGAAGAGGCACAGATGCTGCGACCAGCTTCGCGTTTGGAACACGTTCGCGTTTGGAGTTGGTGTGAACGTGTTCCAGATGCGAAGCCAGTCGCTAAAGAGCCAGAAAGCAGCAAGGGCGTCAGGTGGAAAGGACAGGGTCATGATCACAAGGAGATGCCCAAAGAGCGGAGCGCACATAACTAAAGGCGGCGCACGCAGTTGGTCTGGGGACTACAAGGCAGCATCTGCGCCTCTTCCCGGGCACGTCTCTAGGCTGCTTCCGGAGCTACGGGACGCTCTCCGTTGCCTACCGGCCCTTCTTCCTTGGGCTCCCTGCCATGGGGTACACCCACTTCCTCCTGCAAATTACGCCTCGCAACTCTTCTCTCCCTTTTCTCTTGCTCCAAAAAGATTGCCATCGTATCCCGCCGATTCGGGCTTCCAGCCATGTTGTGATCCACTAGTGAGGTTGCCATCTCGGATGGAGGCATCACAGTCTCCCTCTCGCTCGCTCTGAACTTCGCGCGGACCAAAATAAAAAGATCGCCCGCCATCATGTTTGGAGCTGCCATTTCCGCGTTTGGAGCTCCAAATGGCGGCGGCACTCCAAACACGGAAGCGGCAGCTCCAAATGTGGCGGCGGAATGGGCAGAAGGGAAAGCAACAGCGGCGGGTGCCAAAGGTGTCTGCAGCAAAGGTGTTTGGTGGGAGTAGGGAGCTCTCCGCGCTTCGCCATGATCGCCCGTTAGGAGCAGCTGGTGGCGAGGAATTCCTGCCCGCTGGGCACTCCTAATGGCAAGTCTCCCACTCTTCCCCCTTATTTTGCATATTTTAAGATAGGCCTAAATTTGGGGGGAGGGGCTTAATTTGATTTTATGTCCAAAAAACATGCTGGGCCTTCCTATTGGTGGAGGCTGTATTGTTGGAGAAACACGGTAATATCAAGAGGAAATCAATTCTCTGAATAATCATCGCAAGTGTCTTCATGTTTAATGGATCTTATAGCTTGTCACATATTAGAAACTTGAGTCATACAGTATCTATTAATCATAGAAAGATGCATTCCAATGAAAATAAATAACAATAGAACACAAAGAAATACTATCAGTTAAATATAATTTGGCAACACCAATTAATTAACCCTGCCTTTATAAAAGTCAAAGTCCAAAGCTTTCATCCACAATTGAGCCCAAAATTTCTGTTGCTAAGCAATACATTTATTAAGTGATTTTTGCCCCATTTTAAAACATTTCTTGCTACAGCTGTTTAGCGAAACCCTGCAGTTTTTAAGTTAGTAACACAGGTATTAAATGAATCTGGCTTCTCCACTGACTTTACTTATCAAAAGGTGGTTGCATGACCATGGCGATGCTACAATGATTACAAGCATGAAATATAGTCATTAGTCTTTTTTTCAGAGCCACTATAACTTTTAATGGTCACTAAATGAATGGTTTTAAGTCTAAGACTATCTGTATACAAGACATCTAAGGTATTTCGTGTTCATGGGAAACCATTCCGAACTTTGGTAAAAGAATCATGCAGATCCTCCAAAGACATATTTCATCTCTGTTACATAGAAGCCCCTACATTAAAGGAAGTTCAGACTTTTTTAACTTGTTAGAATTTAATATTTCCCACT
Organism: Emydocephalus ijimae; assembly: GCA_004319985.1. Lineage (NCBI taxonomy): Eukaryota > Metazoa > Chordata > Lepidosauria > Squamata > Elapidae > Emydocephalus > Emydocephalus ijimae. The sequence continues at coordinate 19,048 of BHEV01024045.1, read as the reverse complement.
ATTAAAAAAAAAACCTTAGCAACCAATTTCACCTTCTCAAAAAAACCAACCCCCTTGAATTTGTCCAACTCAGGGCCTTCAACAAAACAATTCAAAAAGATGATGCTTTGACTTAATAAATAGCTATTCAAATTTGTTAAATATATGATACCTTTAGTTTAAAATTTTAATTCAAAATTATTTTCTGGCTGCTATTCAAATACTCCAGAGAGAAGAGAATCAGTCTCATTATAATGTAATGAATGTTTGTAGAGTTGTAAAGCAGAAGTTTAATTAACTTCAATGGGAGAGATAAAGCAATTTTAATTTCAGTGAATACATTTAAAATTATATTTTTATAATTCATTTTTTTTTTACATTTTAGTTTAACTCTTTTATACTTTCTTTTCATTTTAACTGCAAAGGTAAGAATGATAAACTACAAAAATGGTAGAGAATAACATAAGCAGAAGAGATTAAGGGGAGGGGGCAAGAATACACAGAACTATACAAGAAAGATTTTAATATCCCTGAAAACCACAAGGGTGTGATCACTGACCTCAACCCAGACATCCTGGAGTGCAAATTCAAATTGGCCTTAGGAAGCCATAACAACAACAAAGCTAGTGGAGGTGATGATATTCCAGCTAAGCTATTTAAAATCCTAAAAGATGATGTGATTAAAGTGCTGCTGTCATGTTCCTGAATCTACAAAAGAAGATGAGCCAGATTTGGAGCTGACAGAGATTGAGGGGCTTCGTTGGCTTTGGAGGAAAATAGGGAGGAGCCTGTCAGGCCAGAACCTTTGAGGATTGGGACAGTTTGTAGGCAGGAAGGGGGGGCAGGATGACCAAGAGAGGCTAGAGAACTCATGTGATGAACAAGGACAACCCTTCTTGATCCTCGAGCATGGAGAGCGAAGAGAAGGTAAGAACAACGCAGACTGACCTTCTTACTCGGGAGGCAAGTGCCCCTCCCCTCTTCACAAGGCACACCTGGGGACTGAGACTTAAGGAGATGCTGTGGGAAGGTGCATTGTTGGGAACAAATGCTGAATTAATGGAGTGTTGAGTGCCGATGTTTGAACTTTCCTGGATTCCTTGTGTTCTTTATGGATTTCTGGAGTAATTGCCTTCCTCCTTTGCTTCCTGGACTCCTCGACTTGCCCTGCTGGATTTCTTGCTTTGCAGCCATTGCACTCACAGCATTGGACTGGACTATTTGCAGCCAGAGGCTGCTAGAGGTGTGTGTATGTGTGTCATCACTTTGTTCTGGGACTTGCCAGAAACATAAGAGCTTTGGGGGAAATTTGAAGCAATAAAGGGGCGGTTTGAATTGCCAGCTGCCTCTGTTACCTCTGTGCCATGCTCCAGGTTATTACAGCTGCATTCAATATGCCAGCAAATTTGAAAAACCCAACAGTGGCCACCGGATTGGAAAAGTTCAATTTATGTTCCAATCCCAAAGAAGGGAAATGCCAAAGAATGTTCAAACTATTGTATGATTTCGCTCATTTCACAAGCTAGCAAGATTATGCTCAAAATTCTACAAGCTAGGCAGTATGTGAACCAAAAGCTACCAGAAATATACAGCTGGGCTTTGAAGAGGCAGAAAAATTAGAGATCAAACTGCCAACATTTGCTGGATTATGGAGAAATAGCAATAGCACTTAAGACTTATATAGCAATAGCACTTAGACTTATATACTGCTTCATAGACCTCTCAAAGCGGTTTACAGAGTCAGCATATTGCCCCCAACAATTTGGGTCCTCATTTTACCCACCTTTGAAGGATGGAAGGCTGAGTCAGTCTCGAGCCTGGTGGGATTCGATCTGCCAAATTGCAGTCATCGTAGCTTGTAGTACTGCACTCTAACCACTGCACCACCGAGGCTCTATAACTCATATACTGCCCCATGGTTCTTTAAAGCACTCTCTGAGTGACTTACAATGTCAGAAAAGTAGTACAACAACTTTGTCACCCTGCTTGTTTAACTTATATATAGAGTACTTGTGCAAAATGTCAGGCTGAGTGAATCATAAACTGGAGCTAAGATTGCTGGAAGAAACATTGACAACTTTGTTATGCAGATGATACCACTCTGATGGCAGAAAGTGAAGAGGAACTAAAGAGCCTTTTGATGATGGTGAAAGAGGAGAGTGCAAAAGTTGGCTTGAAACTCCACATTAAAAAATTAAGATCATGGCATCCAGGTCCATCATTTCCTGGCAAATAGAAGGGGAAGAAATCAAAGGAGTGACAGATTTTATTTTCTTGGGCTCCAAGATCACTGCAGATATTGACTGCAGCTATGAAATTAAAAGAAGCTCGCTCCAAGGGAGCAAAACTAAGGCAAACTTAAATACCATATTAAAAAGCAGACATCATTCTGCTGACAAAGATCCATAGAGTCAGATGTGTTTTTCCCAGTAGTAATGTATGGCTATGAGAGTTGGACCATAAGGTGGCTGAAGAATTGATGCTTTTGAAATGTGCTAGAGAAGATTCTTGAGATTCTCTTGGATTGCAAGGAGATCAAATCAAACCTAAAAAAAAAAAATCAGTCCAGGCTGTTCTAAGGAAGGACAGATACTGAAGCTCAAGTACTTTGGCTACTTAATGAGAATGAAGGCAAAAGAAAAAGGGGACAGAAGAAGATGAGATGGTTAGAGAGTTGTCATCAACACAATGAGCATAAATTTGGGCAAACTCCAGAGACAGTGGAGGACAAGGGAGCCTGGGCCCTGAGGCATGGAGATCAGACACATCTTAGCAACTGAAAACGAACAACAGCACTTTAATTATTCTAATACTTTAAAGCTCAGCCTGGTTTAAAAGATAATCAGAATTTAATAGTAACCCTTTTTCTTCCACATTCAGTTTTATGGTATTCCCCCCCCCAAAGCAGAAGAAAATCCTATGTGAAATTCTCATGAATAGAATATGGTATTAATGTATTGTAAATACAAGAGAGCTGATACGTTAGATTAATTCCTTCTGGTATTTAGTCCAAGACCAAGTCATCTTTTTCCCATCAAGATCAGCTTGATTTTAACTATTAGGGGCAATACAATCTTCTGAGCCAAAGTTATTCTCTTTTTTTCTTCTTTCCTCTTTTTTATTCATTTATTTTTCCTTCTTAAGGAAAGATAGATTTCTGGTTTATGACAGAAGATTAAACTGATTGCCAATAAAAATATTTTGAGATTAAGTCAAGGATTTCAAATTGTCCACATGTTCCAAAGCTTATTCAATGTAATTCCCATGGAGAATTGGAGAAACCAAAATAAAAGTTCATTAAACTAAAAACCTAAAAACTCACCCTTGGTATCTTGCCCTGGCCAGTTTTTTTTAAGTTGCCCTAACCCAGGGGTAAGGAAACTTGGCTCTTCTATCACTCATGGACTTCAACTCCCAGAATTCCTGAGTGAGCCATAAAAGGTTCCCCATCCCTGGCCTACTGGTTTTTCAGTTGTGGGGGAAATCAATTTTTGACTTGAATGGGACTGTTCAATATACAAATGTCGGACATATGGCTCACTCAGGAATTTTGGGAGTTGAAGTCCATAAGTGATAGAAGAGCCAAGTTTCCCTCCCCTGCCCTAACCCATAGACTGCTAATTTTCCTGTAATATGGAAGACTGACACATTCTTCTGCATACATATGGAAAGTTTGGAGTAAACTACTCTTGTTTTCAAAAACAAGAAAAGCTGCTCCTTTAAAGGGTTTTTGGTGTTTTTCTGCTACAGCCTGATTCTACAACTCTGATACATAAGAAACTCCTTTTAAAACTTCTTTGTTTTGAAAGCAGCTTGTCAAATAGCATGGGATAGGAAAGGCTTGTGATTTGTGTTAACACGGTTTATCTCATGAGATTTTCTTTCAATTATAGCATTGATATTCATGTTAATTATTTAGAGAGTATGCTGGATACATAAAAGCAGAAGCTGAAACAAAATTTAATCAAAGAAAGAAAGCCTCTTCCAGACTATGATCCAATATATTATAAAGAATCTATTGAGCTATAAACAGGGATAGCTGTTTAATTAATTGCCTAATCCAGTGGTTAGTAAACACCTTTAAAAGTCCAGAAAATGCCACAAACTAGAAAAGAGAATGTATTTAAATAATAGTTATTTTCCTAGAACTTTAAAAACTAATTTAAAACTTGGTTCAAACTGCTTTGTTTTCAACCAATGCATTGTTTTTATAATTCTCCCTGCTAAAATTATATGAATTAAACTTAAAAATGCTTACCTTTGATTAGAATTTTTTATTATTTTCAATGTTTTTACTTGGTTCTATTTCTGCCCAGCTGATTCAAAGGACCGGATTGTTTTTGTCCCTGCATCTACTACACAATTCATTACAGTCAATGGCACAGCAGCTACAAATATTTGAGTAAGGGCTTCCCCCTCTTGCTGTAGCTGCTGGCTGTTTGAGTATTAACAGAAAAAAATGGCTCCAAGCCAGTTGGCAAAAACAAGAAAAATAGTACAGGATGCTAATAAAAAGCAACTAAAAGCCCAGGAAACACACTTACACAGAGACACACTATTCTCTCCCCCCCCAACCTTTCTCTAGCTGAGTGAGATTAATTAAATTTCTATGCTGCTGTTCGTCTTAGCTCCTGCCCACCTAGCAGTTTGAAAGCATGCAAATGTGAGTAGATAATCAGGTACCACTTCAATGGGGAAGAAGCAGTGCTCTGTAATGTTATGCTGGCCACATGATCAGCATAACTGAAATGTCTTCAGACAGCACTGGCTCATGGCCTCAAAATGGAGAGTCGGCAAGGAGTAGCAGAGTAAAATCCACAGGGTTACCTTTTCTTTCCTTCCTTCCATCTGACTAATACAACAATTCTGTAGAAAAATTATATTCTACAATATAATGAAAAGTTAAAAGGTTGTCTTTTATAGATACCATATACCTTTGTATTGTAATTACCTCTGGGTGGAGAAAGAAAAGTATAACTACGTAGGAATACAAGAATCAATAGCATTTGGCTATCTATACTTTTTGGGTGCAATACCTACAGTATGAAGGACATGCAAAGTATATACACTACATGAATATATAGAATGCAATATTCTGCTGAAAGGAGTCTGTGTCTGTGTGTGAGAGAGAGACAGAGAGAGAGACAGAGACTCAGTGATACCAAATGATACCTATGAAAGATAGGCTCATTATAAGTTTTTTTCCTAAATAGACCTTTAGTAGTTGATACAACAATGTACATATTTCTAAATACACAGAACTAGTAAGAAAAAGATATGCAGTATAATATAATTTGTTCCTTTCATCAAAAAACAAGGAATGGTTTTTCCTCAAAATAAATATTAGCTTTTAAATAGTAATGGAAAAAAATGTCTTAATTAAAAGACAACTGGCTATCTTGCAAGCCTTTAGTTTTTTGATACAATGACTATTACGGATATGATCCAAGCATAGTGTAGGTATTTCCCAGATGCTAGGAAACAGGAATAAATTTTTAAAGAACCATTCATGATTAATCTAAGAAACGTGGCAAGGCATTTAAATGCCTCTTCTAAGCTGGAAAATTACTAATGCAACATTAACAAAAAAGCTATTCTTCTTTTAAGTGAAGAGTGCTTTCAAAATATACTGCATAGCAGCGTTGGTATTCAGCAGGTCCTGACCAGTTCTGCAGAACTGGTAGTGGAAATGTTGAGTAGTTCGTAGAACTGGCAAATACCACCTCTGACTGGCCCTGTCCCCATCTATTTTCTACCTCCCAAGTCCCAGCTGATCGGCTGGGTCTTCTTTTGTTGCCCTGCACAGGAGAACGGAGCTTGAAAGCCGGTTAGTGGGGTGGGGAGGAAATGGGAGTTTGCAGTAACCTTCCCCTGGAGTGGGGTAGGAATGGAGATTTTACAGGATCCATCCCCTGCCATGTCCACCAAGCCATGCCCACCAAGCCACGCCCACAGAACCAGTAGTAAAAAAAATTGAATCCCATCACTGCTGCATAGGGAATGAGGCAAAAATAGATGTAGATTTCTGAACCAATTTAGGCCTACCAAAGGCACATGGTACAGACCTTATCATGCCAGATTATTGCATCATATGAGAGTGATCGTGTTATATATCACTGTACAAGTGGTTGCTTTAAAAGTTAACTGTTTTACATCCTTTTTATAAGATGTCCTCCTTCTAAAGGTAAAGTTCATAGTAAACCTGTCTGTCTCCTTCTGATATGCATTTTTAGAAATACCCCCTCATCAAAAACAGGCTTTAAAGTATTAACAGATGTGTTTTTAAGGGCCTTGCTACGTCCTCTAAAAGAAAAAACTTCCACATGAATTGTGTCCTGCATGGATGGCAAAACAGATTTCAACTTAATATCAATATAAAATGTTGTTCTGCTTTTGTTTTGTGCACTTTTTCCCACTAAAATAATATACAAGTTATGGTACTTTTCCCTGGGAAATGCTTCTCTCTTTATCTGTAGTGACCTTAAGTCAGTGTCAAAGGTTTATGAATGAGTTTCAGATTGAGTAAGTGGCACCTCCCATCATTAGCTGTCTACATTGTTTATAACCACTAGAATACTTTTGGTCAACCATGATAAAACAAACATTCCTTCCAAAGCGTTTTCTGCTTTTCTTTGACAGCATATAACTAGTTCAAACAAATGTTGAAAAATACAACAGCTTTTGCCTGCTGCTATAAAGTTGACCTTTAAATTAATTTATGTCCATGAGGTTGCTTTCACTCATGACACCTGGTTTTTATAAATGTATATATGCTACATGTAGCTAGAGCTGTGCTTAATCTGCAGAAAGGGTCTTATCTGTGGAATTTGGGAGGGGGGGGAGAGGTAGAGGAAGTTTTGTTTTGCCCATAAGCAGTCACCCTGAGCCTTAAAAATTCAGTTATTTTCTGGCAATAACAAATTTCTCAGTGTGAACAAATAAAACTGAGCTGAGACTCCCAAGTAAAACCCAGTAAATGTTATTCTTTAATCTGGAGTAAATTAACCTGATAAATACCATCATCATTAGAAACAACCCTCTCCCCCCCCATTTTAAAAATAGAAAATAATAATGTTGTCCTTGATAAACTTAAAACTCTGTCATTCCCTTATAAACTGTTACACATGCCTAGGAGACTTGATCACTACCTATCCACTAATGTTACTGTTGTTGTGTATTTACATTACATTACATTCTTATATACTGGTACTGTTGTGGAGAAGATAGTGAGCATTTACTTTTGTGAAGGTAAGTTGTTCATTTTATTCATCCTTCCTGCTAAAAACTCTGTCTCCAGCCTATACATTCAAGACTGTGAATTGTTATTTCTGACAAGCAAAAATACATATTTAGTTAGTCATGTTCCTGACAACTCAAAGATTATCAGCTCAGTCTTCACACATGACTTTGTAAAAGCCAACTAGGAAATCGAAATAAGTCTTTTCTGGCTCAGAGTATTTCCAGCAGAGTGCAGTGATAGACTGCCAAATTTAAGTTCAATGTTAGAAAGCAAAAACAGCTCTGACAGGAAGAGAAAGAAGCAAGAGCATCAAAGCTGCCAACCTGACTGAGATTTTTACTGATAAATCTTTTTAACAAGAAACCGTGTGAAAAACAAAGAACAAACGCTGGAATGTGAAGATATCTTGCTGTTTGGGAGAAAATATTCCTAAACACACTTACATTCAAGCATGTTTAGATTTCTTTGGCTTAATTATATAGAAAAAATTACACACAATTACATTTTTATATTAATAGTCATTTAACTACCACTTCCATTGTTTATGCAATGAAGAAACATTTTCCAAAAGAATTCTGTATTCAATTTGATATGGTAAAGGATGTCAACAAGCAAAGAGCAGTTAATTCTCTGAAAATCAAACAGAGGTGGAATACTAAAAGCTTATTGCTTCTTCAGCATAATCTCTAAATACTAAAAGATGAGGTCAGATAGGATTCAAGTCAGAACATATTCAAAACATTTGAAACGTTCAGTTTATGTTCCTACTTATTTGTTTGTTTACTGCCCATATAATCACAATGTGACCAAAAAAGGAGACTTAAGAGAATGTACAAACTACTGCACAATATCCTTAATTACACATGCTTGCAAAATAATGCTAAGAATCATTCTATATAGATTAGAACCCTATATATAAGGGAGCCCTATATGCAAAAGAAAAGTCAATACAGATAGTCCTCAATTTATGACCACAACTGATCCCAAAATTTATATTGATAAGCGGGCTAGTTAAGTGGATTTTATGACCTTTCTTGCCTCAGTTGTTAAGTGAATTACTGCCATTGTTAAGTTAGTAACACAGTTTGTAAAGTGAATCTGGCTTCCTCTTGACTTTGTTTGCCAGAAGGCTGCAAAAAGGGATCATGTGACCCTCAGGACACTGTAACAATCAAAAATATGAACCAGTTGCCAAGCATCCAAATTTGGATCACATGACAATGGGATGCTTCAATGATCGTAATTTTTTTCAGTGCAGATGTAATTTGAACAGTCACTAAATTAATGGTTGTAAGTAGAAGACTACCTGTATGTACTTCATCAAATATCGAAAGACCTATTATTGTGTTGATCATGTCATGCTTGAAATGTACTTAGAAAATGGAACTCCAAAACAACTCAGAAACCTACAATCCAAATAGAACGTGGTAAAACATACTAGATCAAAGTTGGTGAAGGTGTGATATAAGAGTGTATACTCTCTCCTAATTCAACCTACATGATGAATATATATCAAAGGATGCAGAATTTGAAAAAGATGAGTATCAATAACTTGTCCTGTGTTGATGTAGTACTATGAAAGCCAAAAATGCAAATGATCTAGAGCAGGAGTCTCCAACCTTGGCAGCTTAAGAAGGCTTGTGGACTTCAATTCCCAGAGTTCCTCAGCCAGCTGGCTGAGAAACTCTGGGAATTGAAGTCCACAAGCCTTAAAAGTTGCCAAGGTTGGAGACCCTGATCTAGAGGGTCTTATAACAAAAGTCAAGGAACACAGTTAAATATGGGTCTACAACTAAATTTAAAGATGATCAAACTAATGTGCTAATTTATTCTTATATTCAGCAACCAGCCTTTGACCATTAAGATTCTGGAGTGATAAATAGTTTCCCTTTTTAGGATTGTATAATAAAAGTCGAGAATCTGCAGTTAAGAAATATAATGCTGATTAATATTTGGAAGATGCTAATGAAGACCTTGGAAAGGATGGTGATATGTTTATACTTACAAAGATCAGAATCATGTAGGCAATAATTTTCCTTGTGTGCTGCATAGAAGTAAAATTTAAACTTGGAACAAGCATGATAAAAAGAATGACACTTTTGAAAATATCCAACATTCTCAAAAAAATAGCCAAGAAAACTAGTGGATCATTGAGGTGGGGAGAATTCATTTAAAGCTTAAATGACCAGGTTCAAATTATTATATGTTGAACACACTGTATGATGATCCATGCCCTTGTGAAGTCAATATTGCTGGGAAAGAGAAGATTACAAGAACTGGCAAGAAGATGGATGGACCAATGCGCCACTAGAAAACCTGAAGGGTCAGGATGGGGACAGATCATTCTTGAGGAGGTATGTCTATAGGGTTGCTAAGATTCAACAGTGACTTGATGGAAAATAGCCAATTGACCACCACTGCTTTTTATTTTAAACTTGGCATGTATTTTCAACCGTTGCAGAACTTGCTTAAGTTTCTTGCCTCTTATATAGTGCTTTCCATAGAGACAGCAAGAATAGTCAACTGGCAAAAAGCACCATTGTAAAACCGCAAGCTTGCCCCTTTCCTATTGCATTAGACAGCCAATCAGCACAGAACTCCAGGAGCCTTTCTTCATTCTGATAAAAACAGCAGGATCCTGCAGGTGTCACTACTCCTCCACAGTCTTATATCATACTCCTTCAATGAAGGAATCAACATTATTACATGTGATTGAAATTCAATCTAGAATTATTGCAGGGCATTTTTAAGTATCTAAAGAGAGTTTAGAAAACATTTGCTATTTCAATTATTTTTCATGATAATGACAGATTTCAATTTATTTTAGCACCTCTCCTACTTAGCAACAATTTACAGACAAGCACATAGTGTGAAACATTGAAAATCAAGAAGTGAAAAAGAGACACTAGTTTTCAGCAAAGAAATTTCACTAGTTGTATTTTTTTTTTATTTTGGCTAAACATCAGTCTTTATGCAAAATGTCAACCCTTCCTGAATAAATGAATACTGAATTTTTAGAAGCTTAACAGGTGCTGTGTACTGTGTTTGAATGTATCTATTCAATACTGCTGAGTAGGCAGACTTGCAACATTTATGGTTATAAAGTCTTCCAGAAATACCCCACTGTGACAGCTTGAGCCTGCAAGACAAACATTGCTATTGATAATCTTTCCAATTTGTTTATTTATTTAGTTGATTTATGTAGTTGTCCTCTTAAAATGACTCAGGGCTATGTACAATCAAAAGCAAGCAAACAAACAAATCAAAAGGAAGCTCTTACATGTTGACTGTTCTTATATTGCCACACGCTTAAGAATATTTCATACAGATTAATTAGAATTTAGCATATATAAAGTATGCATGTGGAAAAAGTTGAGATTCTAACTTAAAGATTGTAAAGTACAGTACATAAATAGGCTGTGGTAGTTTATTAAAATAAAATGTTCATAAATGCAAGAATGCTTTTTATATCTAGTATGATGCAGAATACAAAATGGCATTTGACCTTTTAATATATTTTTTTAATCCCATAAATTGTTAAATTTATAATGCTTCTGTTACATAATTGGGTAATTTCTGAATGACTTGATAGGACATAGTAGCCATGCCTAGAAACAGACTGTTCTCTTGTGTAACCTTTTGATCCTTCCTATTCTTATTGCTTTCCTTCTGGCCTGTTTCTTACCTTTAATGAAGTCAAAATGTAAGGCCTTCTTTAAGCCCTGATAAGTAACAATGACAAGTGTTGATCATTTAACTACTGCAGTTTGCTGTAGGCTAAACATAAAACACAGTTAGCCTAGAATCCTTATCTTAAATGTTGATTACTTCAAGCCATGACAATTAATCTATAAGTGGAGATAAAACTCCTTTTCTTGATGGTATTGTAAGAACACTTAAACATAAACCTGTGTTTTTGTTTCCTGTTTATTTGCTATCAGATAAACCTGAATGCCTCCTAAAACTAAGTATACAGTATGAAAAATGGAAGACATAACTAAGGCTGGCTTTATCCAAAATATAATGTGATTTATTTATTTATTTTGTTTTTGCTTAATGTGGTATATGAACTTATCTCACTGTAATAATACTTAGTGTGCTGGGTAAATTAAGGTAATTGTAACAAATCATGATTAAACATGTCATGGCTTCACAAGATGTCTGTGCTCTCAGTAAATGATTCTACATTATAGAAGAAATTAAAAGTAGAGCAATTATTTGTAGACACATTTTACCAAAGCTTTGTTTCAAATGGCACATGACAAGTCTAACAGCACAATCCTGTATCTCCTCTCCATTAGAGCCTTCCATCCTTCCAAGGTCAGTAAAATGAGGACCAAGATTGTTGGGAGCAATATGCTGATTCACTAAACTCTTAGTGTGGGCTGTAAAGCACTGTGAATGGTATATAAGTTAAAATAATATTGCTATTTTATCCAGGATAACAGATAAAATAATTTTCTTTCCTTTTCTTTCTTTCTTTCTTTCTTTCTTTCTTTCTTTCTTTCTTTCTTTCTTTCTTTCTTTCTTTTTTCTCTCTCTCTTTCTCTGCATATGCATATGTATTAATTTTAGAGATTGCCTCAAATCAATAGACATTTTATTTTTAACATTCTCATTAAATGATTGGAAGTTAAGGGTTTGAATTAATTAAAGCTGATAGAAAAACAAGCCTGAAAGTAGATTTGGAGATTTATTTGACCAATTTGACTTATTGCTAGTTTAATCTCTCTTTTCCCTTTTGTCTCCATAACAGAGCAAGTCTTGGGCTGCCCTACAACCTCCAGACCTAAAAAAGAATCAATGTAATCTTTCTTTGTTTTATCATGCTAAAGAAAATGTGTGTATATTAACCTGTCCTTTCACCAAGGAAAACACCCTTTTATTAAGGGTGAAACTGAAAACACCTAAGATTGGTGGTCTTCTGTTTACTAAAAAAAAAAAAAATCACTGAAAGGCTTGGGAAAGTGCAGCTCTGCTGTTCATGTCAACATTCCACCCCTTCTACTTTTCCCAAGGTCTCAGGCAGAAAATCCTTTTTTTTTTTTTGTTCTTATCAGTTCAAACAAGAACAATGAATTCCTCAAGCCCACAAGAATGTGACAAGGTGCCAACAAAGCCAACCAGGAAGGTGATGTATGGTCTATAGCCTTTAGCAGCTCTAATAAATCACTTCTCGATCTAGCACTACAAGGATTGAGTTCAAGCAACTTGCAGCCCACATTTTTGTTTCTTCACCAGATATTTCTTTCACCTGCCATCATCCAAAGAAAACCAGGAATACTGATAATTACATCTGTGTAGCAGGAGTGCAATGAGTTTTAAGTCAAGCAAAATTGATTACTTTTCAAATTTTTATTTTTGTAGATGCTGAATTTTTACCAGATAAACTTGATAAATCTATATATTTTACAATAGTTTCAGGATACATGATATTGTTTCTGTAAAGTTACATGATTTTTTTTATAAATTAAGGATGTTCTAAAATAATTGAACGCTTATCATTTCCAAAAAGTAACTTCAGCAGATCATGAATCTTATTGTACAGATTGCTGAAAAAAATATTGATTAGTGTCATTCATCTATTAGAAAGTTCTCAGATCACAATTTATAGAATGACTTTTTCTATTATTCATTGAAAAAAATTAGGTTTGTGCACAAAATTACAAAAAAGGTTAAATTCATAGAAAGATTATTAGCATGCAGTGAAATTGTTCATAAATTGATTTTTTTGAGATTACTGAAGATATTATTGTAGCTAGGAAAAGAGGAATGGGTGGTGTTGCATGATTTTTTTTACTTTGAAACACTCAAGAGATAGGTTTTATTCACTTAGTGAGTGGGTTTTTATCACATACCATAAAGGTGGGACACCTTATATATACAAAAGTATTTTGCATGAAGACATCATATCACATTGGCAATCATAGGCACAATGAATGAGAGCAGGGTGTTCTTTACCAGTTTAATTCAGTGTGTTTATGTGTGTAAACACACACATACAAGAACAAAGATTCTACACCTTTGGCTTCAGGTTCTGGTTAGTATCAGTGTCTACATTATTGAAGAGAGGGAACATTATTTCAGCTATGCAGAGAGAAGAATCATTGCTGTTTTGGCAAGCACATAAAATAACCCATCTTCTTATTTCTCTTTAAACTCCGAATAAATACAAACTTACTGATCAAAATCAGGAAAAATTAGTAAATTGTGTCCATGATGCTGGTCCATGAAATTAGAAGGAAGGTAGACCATATGCTTCCTAGGAGTTATGTCATAATGGTATTCTACTAGTGCACATTTATTCCCAAACAATTCTCTGTGAACCGGAGTATAAAATCTCTTTAGAATCTACCCAGGAAGTTAGTTTCCGGTTAGTTAACCATAGTTAACTCAACTTGAGCTGGAAATCATTTAAACATAAACAAATAAACAAATAATTAAATAGATAAATAAAATTGAAAGTGATATGAGCTTGAAAAGTCAACCCTATGAGCATAATAGCCGACCTCAATATCTGGATATTAATCATTTTTTCTGTCTCCTCTTATTTACTATAGTGTAGACACTAATAAATTTAGTTACCTGATGGAGTAACAATTAAATTAAACAATTAAATTATAAACATAGTTACAAACAAATGTATTAATAAAGGATTTTAAAAACTGCATATAATTAAAACTAATAAAAACAGCATCAGCATGAAAACAACATGAAATCAGACTAAAATCACCAACAAAAAAAAGCAGCACAGAGAGCTAAAATGCTAGGCTATTCCCCCAAACAAAATTTGATTTAGGCAATTCGTAAAATATCTATCAAAAATGATATAGCTAGCACCATGAAAAGCAAGCAGACTTTTTTTTCCTGACAAGTAAGGATGCCTGATATAATTGAGAGTTACTATGAAACTGTAGAAGTAAAGAGTGCTTCACCTGCTGTGTTTCCCTGAAAATAAGACCCGGTCTTATTCATTTACTTTTTTTCCTCCAAAAGAGGCATTAAGTCTTATTTTGAGGGGATGTCTTTTTCAATGCCTCACCTTGCGGCAGCAGCACTGACTGCCCTGCCCAGCAGCAGGCCGTGTGTACTTCTGCGGCTGCTTGCCATTGCCTGTGCACAGCGCCCCCTGGCCTCCATTTTGCTGTCAGAGGCCTTCAGGAAAGGCCTCTGCAGCTCAGAAACGAGCTCGGGATTGATGCATGCAGTGCCCCCCTGGCCTCCATTTTGCTGTCAGAGGCCTTCAGGAAAGGCCTCTGCAGCTAAGAAACGAGCTCGGGATTGATGCAGTGCCCCCCTGGCCTCCATTTCATCATCAGAAGCCTTTCCTGAAGGCTTCTGATGCCAAATGGAAACTGGGGGCAACATACGCATCAATCCGGAGTTTGTTTCTTGGCTGCGGTGACCTTTCCTGAAGGCTTCTGAAATCAAAATGGAGGCTGGGGATGATGCGCACAGGTGGCAACCAGCGGCCACAGAAGTGGGCTAGCAAGGAAAGGCAGGTGTCGGGGCATGGGAGGATATACCTTTATTCACCTCATTCTCCATTGGTGTTTCATATCAATACCTATTAATATATTTTTCTACAAGTACAGTACATTCAAAACTGGTGCCTTAAACTCTGACATGGATAGCATTTATTAACTGGGATAAATCTGTAATTATTTTTATTTACTATGCAAAGCATGTTAAGGTCTTGGGATTTAAGAGCTGACCAGCAGTGAAGCTGATGCAATATAGGATGATGCAATGAGAATGAATCAGTATAGCATGGGTATTTCCTTTTAAGACTAGGGATGGGTTCTAGCCTTTAAGAGGTGCTTATATAAAGGCAGTCGTTAGAGGTGTGTTCTCTCTCCTTGTGTCTGGTATTCACTGCAGAGTTCTCCGAGTTAAGAAGAAAGATTACTTGTAAAGTATTTTGCCGACCACATATATTTCTGTATATAACTGTCTTATAGATATACCACTGTTTAACGTCTAAGCCTCTGTGTGCTGTGTTTGCTCCTGGGTTGTCTCATAATAGTAATCACGCTGCAAATGCTCTGACGAAAGATATACAATAATTCTAAGTAACAGTGATGAAAGGAATTGTCTCTATAGACCAGGGCTATGAAACTCAAGGCCCTCAGGCTGGATCTGGCCAGTGGGATGCTTAAATCTGGCCATGAGGCCGGCCTGGAAATAGCAAAGGATGGGCCCGCAGTGACTCTGGCAGACAAAACGGAACATGGGGAGATACACATGCCCTCCTGTGCCCTATTTTGGCCAGCAGGATGTTGCAAGAGGCCATCTAGGCTAAAAATAGGGCACAGAGGGAACACAAGGCCCCTACATGCCCCATTTTGGACAGCAGGGTACTGCAGGAGGCATCCGTTCCCTCTCTCCCCACCACTTGGCCTGCCCACAGAGAAGTACAATGCTGATCCGGCCCTTGAAGAAAATCAGTTTGATACCCCTGCTATACACAATTGTAGAGGGCAAGGGAAGACTGACAGCATGTGGCCATGATGTAAACCAGGGGTCCCCAACCTGCAGCATGCCAGAAACCAGGCTGAGCAAACAAGTGAAGCTCCATCCACAGGATGCAGGCAGCATGTGAAACCACACCCCGTCAAATCTATAGAAAAACCTCTCTCCACAGTACTAAGTCCCTGGTGCCCAAAAGGTTGAGGGATGCTGATATAAAACATAACTTTTATTCTTACATCTGACATCAGGATACACATATGGAATGTCAGGATTTGGCTTGCAGATACATTTAATCACTGCTACTCAACACCTAATCAATTACCTTTCAACAGTCTGAGATCTAGCAATGCTGATACGTTAACCCTACTCTGTGACCACAATAAAAAAATGAATGCATTACTCCACCATGCACCCTAAACTAGAAGTGTGAATTCACTCTCTCAAAAACAAGTAGCTTTAAGAAAAGTAAGAGAAGGAAGGAAGATGACAGGTTTGAAATGTATGTTAAGAAAAGTGAATTAGCAAGGTTCTACTTCATGGGCCATTTCCTAATTTGAATTCAATCTGACAAAGTAAAAGACTAGCAGATTTGCATCTTTTGTATATACTGAACAAAAAGTAGAACAGTTGTGAAGATGCTTTTCTGTTTCACTTAAATGAAGCATTCATTTTTAAAAATCCCCAAGTTTGTATCTTGCTCAGTAGATCAGAACAGTTGAGTAAATCATTTATAAACATTAATTTTGTTGTTCAAAATGGACTTCCTTACATAGAAGAATCTTCATTTAGCAAAAGTGCATTATATTATAAGATTTCGGAGACACATCCATAACCACTTGTTTTATTTTTATTCAGTTCTTTGGTACAGCGGTTGCCAACCAGTGGGCCGTGGGTCGTGGGCCACAGAATTTTGGTGGGCCACAGAGAAATCTCATCCCCAGAGCACCCCCCCAAAACAATTAATCCAGGCTGCACAGAAACACAAGGCTGCACCCACCCACATGATCCGCGGGAACCCTCCACGCCCACTCACTCTCTACCCAGCAAACCTGCCTGATAAATTGCTATTTTTCCTTGTTCTGACCATCAGCTGTTCTGCTGTGCCGGGAGATTTAGATTAGCTAGGAAGCAGGAAATGGTTGGATTTCTTGCTTTCTAGCTAGTCTTTAGATCTTTGGCTCTGCTTTTAAGCACAGCCGAACCTCCCTTAGGACTGAAGTTTCTATTATTTAGTGGAGACTCACGGCAAGCAAATTTTATGTGACAGACTGAGCTAGCCGATGGCAGATAGATAGATCACTGATCACTATCTATTCCAAAATATATCAGGAAAAATTAATAAAGGCAACATAAAGTATAAAATAGTAAAAAACAAAGGACAACAGAGACCAATGGATAGTTCTTTTTCTAAAAATATATCCTACATAACAACTAGTCTTTTCTTCCTCCTATTTATTAAATTAACAAAATTGTCCCTGTGACTTTGGTTGTTTGTCTTCATAACATGTTTATCAAAGAATGCAAAATAATTCTGGAAAAAAAAAGGAAATATTGAAAAGAATATCTGTGTGGAAAGAAACCCAAAATATAAAAACTCTTAATTATTCCACAGAATCTTTGTAACTGATATTATCAGACTTCAAAATAGATATATAACATTCAGACCAATTTTTCAAAATGCTCCCAATGAGCTTGAAATAAAAATGAAATACAGGATGCATCCAAAAGTAAAAGTATTGTAACAGTGCTACTTCCATTTCACATGGAAAATAATCTGACAGTATCAAATTTACTGTAGCAGTGAGAATTCAACAAAGAAATCCGAAGTGATCAATAAAAATAACAATAAAAAGTTTTGCATGCAATTACTTTGAAGAAGAGTAGAGTCAGTGTGGTATAGAGCGGTGATCCCCCATTCATAGACTAGTATCAGTCTGTAGCCTGTTAGGAACTAGGCCATGCAAACGGCAGGTGAGCAAGTGAAGCTTAATCTCCGTAGGTGTGGAATCACTGAGCCATGGTGGCACAGTGGTTACAATGCAGCACTAATTCTGCTGACTGCTGGCTGACTGAAATTTGGCAGATCGAATCTCACAGCCTCAAGGTTGACTCAGCCTTCCATCCTTCCGAGGTAGGTAAAATGAGGACCCAGATTGTTGGGGGCAATATGCTGACTCTGTAAACCACTTCGAGGGCTGTAAAGCACTGTGAAGTGGTATATAAGTTTAAGTACTATTGCTATCTAAGTTGTGCATGAAATCATCCTCCCCCAGGATTGAGGAAAAATTGTCATCCACAAACCAGTCCCTGGTGCCAGAAAGATTGGGGACTACTGGTGTGGTAGATAAAGCATCAGACTAGAAACTGAGAGACTCTGAGTTCTAGTCCCACCTTAGGCACAAAGCACCTGGATGACTGGTTATGGACTCTCTCTCTCAGCTCCAGGAGGCAGGCAATTGCAAGACACTTCCAAAAAAACCTTGCCAAGAAAATTGTAGGCACTAGACTTGGTGTCAGCAACACGCAACTCTGGAGCCGCATGCAGCTCTTTCATCCCACTGCTGCAGCTCCCTGTCACTCTGTTGCAGCAGAGGGATGAAAGAGCTGTTGCCCTGTCACAGCTATACTTGCTTTGCGTGACAACAGAATTCCTCCTTCGCCATGGTACATTTGCTGTTGCCGCTAGCAAAGAAGCTTGGGCAAGAACAGTGGGAGTAGATCTTGTGGGGTGGGGGCTGCTGTGTTCAAAGACTGATGGCAGTCCTCCCTCTGGTCCGCCGCCTGTGTNCAGCTGTCGCCGCCAGCTGGCTGTCAAATAGCTTCGGCAGCCGCGGCGACCCTTTATTCAAAAGAATAAAGTTTGTTAGCCTTTAGCCTGGCTCCATCTCTCTGTGCAGCCGCTGCTCCACAACACTGGCGACGAGGATGGGATGCAACAAAGACGTCCAGACAAGACAATTGAGCTGAAGTCACAATAAAAAGAGCCGAAGCCGCTACGAGCCGATCGAAGTCACCGCAGCTGACGCTCTTCTAAGAGTGCGAATTTTAAAGCTCCCTCAGCTGAGGAGCCAAACGCTGCTGACAGAAACGCTTTTCTAAAAGCGAAAAGCTCGATTCTTCTCAGCTGAAGGAACCATCGCTGCCACTCCAATGGCCTCAACTCCGACATTCCCTCACTTCCAGCCGGGGGCAGAAACATGGGAATCATATATAAACAGATTCGAATGTTTTTTAAATGCTATTGATTTGGGTGAAGCCACTGACCTCAAGGTAAGCTCCTATTTTTTAAGCTGCTGTGGGGCTACAGTTTTTGATACAGCCTCTGCGCTAGTGTCCCCACGTGCTATAAAGGCTATT
>BHEV01024039.1:0-31751 GCA_004319985.1 Emydocephalus ijimae | reverse complement strand
CGCCTTCCCAAGCATCATTCGAAGGCAAAGCCTCCGCTGCCTGAAAGGGCAGCCCAACCCCATGTGGGGAGGCGAATCTCCTGGTGCCACAGCGCAGGATCGGCCCACCCCGGGAGAAGTGCCCAGCCTCCATCCCTGCCTGGTGCCAGGCAAAGCTCTTCATGCTCTGCCCGGCACCAGGCAGAGATAGCGGCTGGGCGCTTCTCCCGGGGTGGGCTGATCCTGCGCTGCAGCCCTGGGAGATTCACCTCCCCATGTGGGGTTGGGCTGCCCTCTCCGTCAGGGGAGGCTTTGTTGTACCAGTAGTAGGGTGTCATTTTTAAAAGAATGGGCTTTGCCTTCGAACGATGCCCAGGAAGGTGGCGATAGGAGTGCCTGAAGCCGAGTGTCTTCGCCGGGCTCCGGTTACAGGGAGGAGCCCTGGCTGGCCCCATGTGGCTGCACCAAATGCCACGTGGCTGCGCCAAATGCTGCGGCGTTGCTCTAAAATGCCACGGCAGCACAGGGAAAAGGGAAAGCAACGGTGGCGGAAGGTCTCCCAATACGAAGTGCTCCACCAACGCCAAGGTCAACATCCAAGCCGTCGCCACCCACCCGATGATGCAAGGGAGGGGGAAATTAAGTCATCCCCAAAAAGACGGCCTAGCAGTTTTTTCGGGGGTCAAAAAAAATAAAATTAGGCTTGGCCTTATTTTGTGAGAAACACAGTATAACATCTCACATACCACCCCTTACTTTCTAACTCCTTATTATGAATATAATGTGAATGCATTTATGAACCTACAATGATCTGTTCCAGATTCATGCTGTGGCCAACCAGATGCTCCGTAAAGGTTAAGTTAGGACAACTCATTCCTCTTGTTGCTTCTTAGGCATATAATTTCCTCAGTTTTCATTCTTTTTTAAAGGAATGGCTTTTAAAACATTAAATATTTGAAGGAACATCTATCCTCAGGTACATTTACCCATCCTGTCAGGTCTGGCAGGAGGGCCTGCTGTGGGCCCTGTTTGCTAAAAAGTTCCCTCTGATGGGGCCCAAGAAGAGAGCCTTTTCTGCCATTTGAAACTTCTTCCTGCCCTTCCCCATTTAGCTCTAATACTATTGTCTTTCCAGAAATACCTTAAAACCTGAGGGATTTTTTTCAGTAGGCTTGGGGATCCCATGGCAATGAGGAGCCTGCAAGATGGTTCCATTGTGTGTGAAAATTGGGTGCAATCTCCCATAATCCTGTTTCTATTTTGTTAATTGTTTAAAAATCTACTTAAGATTCTTTTTTCAAATTGTATATTGCCCATAGTCACATCAGTGAGATGGGTGGCTGTATACATTTGATAAATAAATATTGCTTGCATGCATGAACATAGGACACACATATACATCATCCCATTGCCAGCAATCTCTGAAGTGTCAGAGAGCAGGTGTTAATCTAACAGCATTTGATTTTGCATCTGGTATTGCAATGTTAGACTGCCTTTATTGTTTTGCTTTAGAAATATCTGTGGATAGTTAGTTGTTGTCTTTCTTTCCCTGTTGCATTTTGCATGCTTATTATCTTCTTTTAATTGCTCCTCAAATCATTCCCATATGCAAAATTGCATGTTATCTTGCATCATCTCAGGAATCACTAAGTTTTTATCCTGTGTTTGCTTTCCCTCAATCAAAACACCTAAGAAAACAAAACTGAGGTTATTAAACAGTTCCGCTGAATGGATGGAAAGAGAGAGATTACTTGTTAAAATAAAAAGTGTCTTTCTTCTACAAATCCCTCTCATTGAGGCAGAGAGAGAAACAAAAGTATATTTTGAATACATTACATCAATTCAGGATCTTTGTACCAAGGATGATTGAATGATCCTTTTGGACCCAATGTAAAAATAATTATTTTTAAAAGTGATTTTTTAAAATTTCACCTACATGTGTACTTGGGAGCTAATGCTAATCAGACAGCAGTGCTGTTTCATAGACATAGTGAGGTGTACCCATTAATGCTCATGTTGCATTCTGGATTAGCTGCAGCTTCTGATTTTCTTCAAGGGCAGCCCCATGTATTACACTGCAGTAATCCATTCATAAGGTTACTGGGACAACCCCCCCCCCAAATTATCCACAGCCATCCAGTCCTCTCATGATTGAGCCTGACTCTGTTCTTCTCCATCCAGATGTACACAGCTTCTAGATATGGGAACAGGACCAACAGCATTGCAGGGCCCAGGATCAAGATGTACAATTGGGTGTATGGACAAAACAATAACTTGCTCTGTGCTGTAAACATCTATCTTTTTAAAAGCATTCAATTTCAACAGAGTAAGGTGGAATATTGCACACCCATTCATGCCACAGTTGTTTTTCCTGTTGTCCCAAGTCAAAGCCCAATAGGTTGTTTTTTTTTAAAGCATTCTCATTACTACCTGCAGCAGTAACTATTCCCAGATGCCACACAATAATCAGTCAGTTTTATTTGCCTTCTATCTTCAGTATATCCTGGCTGCCTTTAGCAAAACAATGATACATATTCGGCCAAGGATGCCATAATCATATTGTTGTCAAGGTCAATTTCAGTCTGAGAAAAAAGAAAGCCAATTAGCTTGCCAGCTAATTGGTTCAAAGTAAACATGCTTGCATATTTTTATGTAATCCACTGCTGTCTGTTTCCATTTTTTTTTAACCTTTCCAAGATTTCAAAGTATTGCCAGGCTAATTTTCAAGGGTGACAAGATATAGGAGTCCTAAGACTGGCAAAATGAGAATGATAGGCAATAGCTGGTGCTGGGAATATGAGGTTTTCTTTGGAAGCAGCCATTTTGGAACAAGAGTCAAGAATGTGAAAAAAAAAGAAAACTAAACTAAACATATGTGATTGAGAAACTTTGCTGGCAAGAATTTCTTTCTCTGGAGCCAAACTTAGGAGTTTGCTTGATAAGAAACTCCACATTTAATCTAATTTTAATTAGCATACATTTAGCATCTATAATCTGATCCTTGCTGAGATCAGCCTTTGGTGAATTCTACCAATACCAACATTCTACCAATACCAATACTAGTCTTACCAAAACATTATGTCAGTTTGAATACCATTGAGCCAGGCAGGCTCAATGCTATTTCAGAGATTACGCTGCTTCCAAGCCACCTCTCTAAAGTGCAGAGTTTGCCCCTATGAGTTCCTGGAATTTGGTAAAGTTTTTTTTCTAGAAAATTGCTGGGTCATTTTGTTCAGAAAGAACAGGAACCACAGGGTTGATTTATTGAAGCTGCGCAAAGGAAGAATCTGTCTCTCTTGTGCTTAATTTTTGGACTAGGTTTTATGGTTTTTTTTCCTGTTTTTCTCAATATAAAACTGTATGCACCGATAATCCATTTTTTCTAGGGATGTGTTGTATTTTCTGAAGTCTGTTTGCTTAAGAAAAAGGAGGTGAATTTACAATCACCCAAGCCTTGCAGAATTCCAACTTCATCATCCTGAGCTGTGGCTGATGGGAATAGAAATATCTGGAGGGCCACAATAGTCTCACAATAGAGTAGAGTAGAGTAGAGTAGAGTAGAGTAGAGTAGAGTACAGTAGAGTAGAGTAGAGTAGAGTAGAGTAGAGTAGAGTAGAATAGAATAGAATAAAGTTGGAAGGGACCTTGGAGGTCTTCTAGTCCAGCCCTGTGCTCAAGCTGAAGAACCTATACTATTTCAGATAAGTGACTGTCTAGACTCTTCTTAAAAGCCTCCAGTGATGAAGCACCTACAATTTCTGGAGGGCAAGCTGTTCTACTGGTTAATTGTCCTCACTGTTAGGAAATTTCTTCTTAATTCTAGGTTGCTTCTCTCTTTGATTAGTTTCCCAACCATTGTTTCTTTTTCTTGTCCTCTGGTGCTTTGGAGAATAATTTGACCCCCCCTCTTCTTTGTGGCAGCCCCTCAAGTCCTGGTTTGAGAGCGAAGAGTTTAGTTTGATTGCCATCATTCAGTGACATAAATCTCCAGTTCATGTAATTTCAGCAAGCAGAATAGTCAGTTAGTCCATTTAAACTCTGGATAAATCAGTGGTCTAGATTGATCCATCGTGAGCTTTGAGAAGCTACTGTATAAAGGCTCTATGTGACAAAGGATAAAGCTGTGTAACATTTCAATTTAGTAAGAATGCCATCAAGAATCATAACTAACCCATTGGGGGAGGGCAGAGTGGAGAATGGGTAAGGGCCATGTATGAATGCATACACAAAGAGCATCTTAATTAATAGGGTTGCACAAGTCATACAGTAGGAGGGGTTAATTTATGGAGAAATTATAATGAAACTAAAAAGACATTTTGAGAGACTCCTTACCTGTAGCTTGCTTATGCCTTAATCTGGCTCTGTCTTAGATAAATGGAATTTGGCAATGCACCAGTTTCACTTCCAGATAGTAATTACCTAGACCAAATTTATGAAAGGCATTAGAGTTTCCACCTGGATGGAGGCAATAAATATTTTCTGAGAAGGGCAAACACCTACTTGTGATTCATCAGTGGGGAAGTATGGACAAGGCTCAGAAACAAGTTGCTTTTATTGCAGAAGCAAACAAATTTCTTACAGTATGGAAGATCAGCTACTCCAAAATCTAAGAATGCCCCACTACTTACATGTCAGCTCTAGGATTTCACCTATTTCTCCCACTATTATTTGGTCTGTTTCTCCGATTATTACTTGGTAACTGACTTTTTTCCAACCATTTTTCAGCTTTGAAGGTGTTTTGATCATGAGTTTGTCTGATCCCTGATGCTTCCTTTTGGCCTTGCCGGTTTCAGGCTTCAGAATATACTGTATTTAAGGGACATTAAATGAATACAAAGTGTTTGTCATTCTTGTACGGTAGAAAATGAACACATCATGGCCGATTTACCAACACAACTGCTTCAGAAGTTGAAGTCAAGCAAAGATGGTTAATTCATCTATGTGCACCTTAAATAAAATAAATGTTCTTTGCATTATCTTAGACCTGTTGCAATATTCTGCCTTTTGGAGTCCAGACCATGGGAGTGTTGTTCTTTTCTGTGCAAACAATATTACGGTTCTCAAGCTTTACAGTTGCAACCTGTAACGGATTCTACTGATGAAGAAATGTTTTAACCAAATATCTTGGTTATTTTCATTCAGCTAGCCTGAGGCATTCTAGCAGCCTTTTTCATTTCACAAAGCAATTTTGTTTCATGTTGGTACAGCTACAGTAACAGGAAATATTGCTGGGCATAGATGTTTTTTTATTGTTACATGTTCCAGAATTAAATATTAGTATTGTATGCCCATAATTTTATTTTAAATAATTGTACTTAGTAAATCAATCATCCCATCTTTGCTGCTTCTGAAAAAACAACAACATACATGTTGAGGTAATTCCCCGTTAGGAGAATGAGTGCACACAGGGAGACGTACTGAGAGTGGTGAGGAATAACACACAACCAGCACACTGATACACTGTATAGTAAAATGTAGGTTTTTACTTCCAGTAAAACGGTTAAGCAAAATTCAACAAACAGTCCAAGTCATACACAGTTAAAGCAGTCAGTTTTCAGTCCAGGGATAATCCAAAATAAAAGTCCAGTATCATAATCACTTCAGTAACAGGCTTACATCAAATCCAAGAATAATAACGATCAGCAACAGTCAATAGGGAAATAATTCAGGAACAGCAGCACTCTCAACGAGACAGAACAACCCAGGTTTCTTATGGCCGTTTGAGGAACCACACCCAATTACAATTTTAGCATTCCCTTAAAGAGACAGTATTAAAATGTCTATCCTGGTTTATATATTTTCCAACCCAACTGTTAGGTGATTTACATTCCTAACAATACAGTTAAAAGTTTGGCTACCATGCAAACTTAATTTAACATAATTAAATCAATGAAAAAGAAGGTAGTTTAATCAATTAAAACAAAACAATTAGGTGATAGCACCTCAATGCCAGTTGGGACTTGAATTTCCATCACTAAGCAGTGTAGTCGTAAAATGAGACTTAACAGTGGCCATTCCTCAGAGGTTGTATTCAGCAGCTTCTGACCAGTTCTGGAAAACCAGTAGAAAAAATTATGAGCAGTTCGGAGAACCAGCAAATACCACCTCTGACTGGCCCTGTCCCCATCTATTCTCTGCCTCCTGAGTCCCAGCTAATCGGCTCGGTCTTCTTTTGTTGCATAGGAGAACAGAGTTGGAAAGCAGGTTTGTCATGCCCTGTTGGAATCTGATTCCAAGGGGGAAGCTGAGCAGCTGACAGAGAGTGGGAGTGTGGCTCCATTGGCTGTGGGAGAAACTGGGGAAGGGCACAGTCTGGCTGGGCAAAGCAGGGGAGAAGTAGAGCAAGGCACAGGAAATTCAGATGAAGATCCAGGCCCACCCCCTCTTCATCCTAGGGCACACAGGGAAGAATGGAGAAGGGAGCAACATGAGTTGCGTGGCTTACGGAGGAGGAAAGGTCCCGATTCCCTTCATTAGCTGCAGCTGGGAATAGTGTTTAAAAAGGAAGTTTGCGCACAGCAACTTGTTGGAAACAAATCGTGCATTATCTTGTTTTGTCGAGGCTTATCTGGGTTCCTGGCATCTTCCCAACTGTGTGTTTTATTGGCCTTTGAAGTCTGCAATTTCTTATCCTTCCCTGTCCAGTTAATTGCTGCAGCATGGTTTGTGTGGATTTTTATTTACAGTTTATATGTACTTTGTTTTTGGACTGAATTTCCTCCACTTAAAGACTGTTCTTGGGAAAGTTTTTTCTCCAGCCGAAGGTAACTGGACATTGGGAGCATAGTTGGAGGTATTAGACTTTTTTTTTTTTACTTATGTGACTGTGTTGCCTTTGTTCCATGCCCTGGGTCATCACAGGTTAGTGGGGTGGATAGGGAATGGGATTTTGCAGTAACCTTCCCCCAGGAATGGGGAGGGAATGGAGATTTTACAGCAAATCGCAATGTAGGATGTTAACCGAGGATGTCACATGGTTGCCATCAGCAATCTCCTGCTGGCTTCCCCACTGATTTTGCTTGCTGGAGGCTAGCAGTGAAATTACCAATGGCAATCACGTGATCATAGGAACTCTGAGGCTGTTGTAAGTATGAGGACTGATCATAACTACTTGTTCAGCACTGTTATAAGTTTAAACAGTTGCTGAATGGATGAACATTAAGCAACAACCACCTTTATTTCGCTCTTTAATCAAACTCCCACATCAAGAACAGGGGAACAGTCACATTCTGCCAATGAATAGATATTCTACATACAAGTGGGAACAATAAGACAGTAGTGCAGAGATCTCCAAACTTGGCAACTTTAAGACTTGTGGACTTCAACTCCCAGAATTCTCCAGCTAGTTTGGGGACTCCTGCAGTAGTGTGTCACGGGTGTCCCTCTCTCCCTTCATCCCCAAGTTTGTTCTGAAGCAGCATTTGGTACAGGACGTTGCTGCTTTTTTACAGAGGTGCTGTGGCTGAGTGGTTAAGATGATAGGCAGGCCATTCCAAAGGTTCCAAAGTTTGAGACTATAGGACCATGTGACGGAGTGAGTTCCCGCTGTATCTGCTGTATCAGTTCCTGTATCAGTTTGGGATGAAGAAGGAACGGGATTTCATTTGCCTTCCATGTGTAGTCATGTTAACCACATAACCACAGAAATGTCTTCAGACAACACTGTCTGTTTGGCTGTGAACCAGAGACGAGCAGCACTTCCTAAAGTCAAGACACAACTGGCAGGGGAAACGTTTCCCTTTCTTTTCTCCATCCCACATAAATAATATTAGCAATTGCAGTAAAGGCCAATCACTTCTGAGCCCAGATCAATGGGTTGCTTTTGATATTTTTTTGACATTTAAAGGATCAAGCCCAGGAACCTTACTGCCTTTTTCTGCTGTTTCTACACTACAATGCCCAGGAGGCCCTGACATCGCAGTCAATGGTTAGACTCTAGCTTCACATTGGGGTTGCAGAATTCCAGTCTGGCCAAATACTGGGTTAGAGTGAACTGTGTTTTGATCTAGCAAGTTTCTTCTTTGGCTCAGGAGGACTTAACTCCAACAGGCCATTGTGTATGATGGAAAACTTTGAAGAGGAAAAACCTGTTTGTAGACTCTCCAGCTTTGTTTATTAATGCTGGTAACCGATATGAAGTGTTCTGTTACCTGTTAATAACACACAGCTCCAGGCTGTATAATAATTCTCTCTCCCTTGCTTTGTACTCTCTTTATTTGCTATATCTGAAATCAAGGTGGGAAGAATTTTCCCTGCAGGCAAGCTGGCTGGTGATTATGAATGATGCTTGCTTTCTTCTTTAGCAATGTGCCAAAGAGCACATGCCTATCACCTATTTACAACTTTTCCAGTTGTTTAAACTGCCTTTGACAAGCAGCAGAATATCCTTTCTTTCATCCTGTAATTAATAATGTGGAAAATATGGACTAAAAATAGGATATTGTGCTTTCAGCTCTGATAGTGGATGATGGCACAAAGATAAATTTTGCTCTATAACTGTATCAACTACCAACATTTATTCATAAGGAAAAAGCTACCTCACAATCCATCCTCTACATATCCAGTGATGGTATCTCTTCCTCCTGTGTGGCTTATGAACAGATGAAGTTGCTCCTAAACCACAATGTCACCAAAGCAGAGGTGGGATTCTACTGGTTCTGTCCACTTCTGTAGAACTGGTTGCTTTGAAAAGCAGCAAACAGAGAGCATACATAGAACCGGTTCTATGTCTGCTGCTGTTTTGGCCCGCCCACCTGCCCGGGCTCTTATCTGACCTTTATTTCCTGTGTTTTCAACCGCAACTGCTTTGCGTATCACAGCTGCGGTTGAAAAAGCAGGAAAAAAGGGAGTGCTGCTCAGCTGTCCAGGCAGCTAGATGACAACGATATACATGCGCATGCATGCACATGCAAAATGTAAAATCACCGAACCAGTAATTATACTGGTCGGATCCCACCCGTGCACCAAAGTGCCAATAATTGTATCCAATGGGACATTCACTGCACTTACACTTCCAAAGAACTTTAGCATTTTCATTTTTGTTTCATCATATTTTTAACTATTGGGAATAGAAAACACTTAAAAATAAAAAGGCAATATGTAATCAAATCCTTCAAGCCAGAGGCTGTTAAAGAATGTACGACAGAGTTCAATTATTCCACAGGGCTCCATGTTCCATTTCATGACTGTATTTTTATTTTATATTTATTAATAATATTGAGCATCTACACTGATGAACCTCTTAATTAGAGTGATTTATGCTGCAAACCATTTATATTGGCTTTCAGGATAACATTTAGATGTTAGCTTGCAAAGATGTTAGGTTCATGTCTGAAGTAAAATGAGCCTTTGATTGCACTTGTAGCATCCTGACAGAAAACTGTTTGGTATTGCATATAGGAACATAGTATAAAACATAAGCAACATAATTACAGAGGATTAGTTTATTAAGTACTGTATTTCTAGGAAGATGTTTGGCCCAATTCTGATCCAAAGTGTATGAATGGCAACAATTAACAACATTTGGAAAACGCAAGGTACCAAATAGGGTGTATGCAGACCAAATTTTTGCTCTTCAACAGATTGCTAAGTAATGCATAAATGTGAGAGAAAAGGGTTTGTTAATTAAAAATAAGTTTATAATAAATGAATGAGTTTTGAGTTATGGAAAAATCAATGCATATATTGGAGTTGGAATTGAATATAATGGGAGCACGAAATAAAACACTTGTGGTGGTATGAGAGTTTTGTTGGTTGGGCATGTCAATTCCTACATGCAAGATGATGCTATTTGTTCACTGGGAATTCAAATATTTCAAGCCAAATGTAAATAGATTGTATGAAACAAGGAGTTGTATCTGAATATTAATTTTTTTGAAATACAACGCAGAAAACACAGCAAATGATTCCAGGTCAGAAAAAAACATCAATTATTACAGCAAGCAAATGAATGTGTGTGCCTTAAAATGTTTACTAAAGATATACCATTGCCTGGAGACATTTTCAAATATACAAATGTTAATAGGCTGTGGGTAGTACAAGGTCTCTTGTAATAAATGGACATTTGTCAAAATAGCTGTATATATGAGCTTGGTGCTTTCTATCTTAGAAGGAAGCTGGGTATTTCAAAAACAAGTTGAATGCAGTAGGAATGGGGTTCTTAGGAAGCATAGAAAACCAAGTGATTTGGTCAAAAAACGAATGTGTGCAAGTAAATTCAGATTGCATACAAAAATGATAAACCAGTGTGAAAAAAGGAGACTGATATGGTTTGGCAAACAAAGCGTTAAAAAAAAAGAGGCAAAGATCAAGGTATCATGGTTGACTGCATTAATGATTAATCAGCTGGAACTAATAAAAAAGTGAGGAGATTAAAAACACAAATCAGTGTATGGAGCATGTTAGACAAAAAGAACGGTTTGCAAAAATAATAATAGCAAAATATCTAGGTTGAAACTATCCTTAGATTTTCTTTTCTGTTCTTCTTATCTGCTTTTCTTTGGCTTATTATTTTTGTATTCATTTTTTAAAAACATGGCTTTAAATACTGAGAAAGAGAATATGATATTTATGTATGTATGGTATATATAAATTCCCAAGTTGACATAGAATGTCGTGTGTGTGTGTGTGTGTGTGTATGACATTCTATGTCAACTTGGAAATTAAAAGAAGATATATTAAGCAATTTAACCAAGCAAATACTTTAAATTAAACAGGATGACAAAATGAATAAACTAAAGCATTACTACATTGTCACAATTTTTATCTCTTTGCTGTTCTGTTCAAAAAGAATTACAGTACTTTAACCACAGACAGAGAACACATTTCAGGAATTCACTACTATGAATTGAGAATACATTCATTGTTTAATGTTTCCATGTGTCTTCCCTCATGCACCAACTATCTATAATCCTTGATAAGGATCCTCGGTAAGTCTCAAAAACTGTGCTATAGCTCAAATGAACAAATGCATTTTGGACAAGTAGGAATCGCCTTAAAATTTGCAACATTCCTTTGAATTTTAAACCAGTATTTGGCAAGAGTAAAACCATATCACCAAGGACTTGAATTTTCTTGCTCAACCAAGTTAGAATTGTTGATACAAAACATGAGTAATTGCATACATTTGCATAATTCAAATAAGTTCTACAGATTCCGGAATCGATTTTATTTTCCCCTGCTGTAGAATTTGGCTTTCATTATCCCATCGAAATCTCCTGCAAAACTCAACCTCTGAATTGATTCATTCTTGGCTCCAGCAGTTGCTAATATTAGAAAAAAACTGTGATTAAAAATAGTTAAGATTCTTATCGGAAGGGAGGACACTGTCTTCTCAACCACCTCCGTCCTCCCAGTTCACAAGGCCTCATTGCTTATTCTGTCATCTTGGCAATATCAAATAAATTGCCATAAAGCAACCCCACAACTTAAATCTATGAGCCTTATGGGATTTCCTTCATTATATTGCAAACGAGGATCTGTTAAAGCCTAGTTAATTGATTTCAGGAAATTGAGGCTGTCTCATTATAGTTATGAACATATTTGAGGGTAGAGTTACCAAAGCAGAAAATTTGATTCTTCCCAGATACAAGACTGTGACCTGCAAAAAGCAAACCTTGGTTACATTTCTTTCCTTCCTTCTTCCTTTTCTCACCTTTGTGGAAGAAGCCGTGAGGATCATTTTGGGCTCCCAGCCAGCAGCCAAAGGCTGGTTACTCTAAGGATTCCCAGAGCTCTTAAGGGGAAGGAATACTCAGGAACTTTGAAAATGCAAATGTGTCTCCCTGGCTATATCTGGAAACTCCCTGTGACACTTCCTTTTGCATCACTCTCAAATGTGATGCAACAATATATTTTATGGAAGAAAAAGGAACAGAAAATTAGTTGGAATAGAGCTACATCTGAGATGAGTGGTGATGTGGCATAAAGCCAAAAGGTAAACATAGCCCACAAAAGACATCTAAATAAAAAGAAAACCCTCTGAATTCTTCTTATCAGAACATGATGATCATCTAAAGTTTTGTACTGCTTTGATTTGTGGTCATTAAAACCCTTTTGATGACTTCCCATAAATTCTTGACACTTTGTTTCCACTGTTAAATCCCTGGATTTTGAAGCAGGAAATTCATGCCAGTGACGGTGCAAACCATTAGATAGACTTTACCACTATTTAAAATATAAAGACCTCCCCCTTCCAAAAACAAAGCTTCCAAAAGGAAAAATCTTAGTTCTGCCCACTTGTGCACAGTAATGAAGACTTTCCCAGTCTGATTCATTCTCCTTATATAGAAGTTTTTGAATCCCTCAACCCAAACGTAGCACAGAGGTGAACAACAGATTCACCTACAGCATGCTGTATGAACCTGATAATGGGCTGAATACAATTGGGGAGGGGCAATCATGGAAACCCTCCCAACTCAGAAAACCCTGGGGGAAAAAAAAAAGAAAAACCCAGAATCACCAACTGTGATTGATCTGGGCCTTTACATCCTCCTCTTCCTCATTCTTAGCAATTTATTAGTCAAAATTTAGAACATTTTGGAAATCCAATCATTTGCCATTTGTTCTAATCTTGGTGTACTGAATCAAAGAGGTTATTTGGTTTTCTGGCAGAGATTTTACTTTGGAGATTAGGGTCAGGGAATGTCATAGGATAAGAGAGAGAGATTAAGTTAGGGGAGTGAGGATACCTCATCAGAAAAACAGTCTGGACAACCATTTGACTGGGATGGTATTAGGCTCCTGAGGTTGGGCGAGAAGACTTCCAAAATCCCTTCCAGCCCTATGATTCAATGAAACACATTTAAGATGGAAAATCCCTCCACTTTTTGTATGTTACTTGACTGCAAACATTGTGGTTAAGTGTGAATCACATTTACAAATTTACATTAGCCATATACTGATCACGGAGAAAAATAAACATTTAACTCTTCCAAGTTCTCATGAAATTCAAAGTACTGTTGTTCTACTCCTTAAACCAAGTGGGTTCTCCAGAACTGGTCAGAACCTGCTGAATACTACCTCTGACACATATATATGAAATAAAACCTGCAGATAAAAAATGATACTGATGGCTCATGGATGGGTAGATATTCTCATCCTCTTGCGCTCATTTTTAAGGTAGGTGGCAACCCCTAGAAATGAAACAATCCCTCTCCCTCAACTTCTCCTGCTGTGTGTATAGAAATCCCCTGAAATAAATGCGTCTACTTAAATATTATTCATGATAATCAATTATCAGATAATTAAAATAATTGTGTGGTGTGGGTGTTGTTTGATTGTACAATGTGAGTATTCCTCTATTTGAATGCTTCTCCACATTAAATAATGAATCAGTCTAAAAACAGGACAGTATCCTCATGTGCCACTTTCAATATGAACTGATTATTTAATAATCAAAATAATAGAATCTATTCATTCCAAATCATACAATCCCCGACCTTTTTATTAGAACTTCTATCATGTTACACCAAAGCCAGTTTATCTCAGAAAAGAACCAGAACAGAACCCCCTGTCTTCCATTCCAAGAATTTGACCAAGTGCACTGATTCAAAAACATTTTATTTTACCACCAATATATATAAAAAATAAATGTCACAGTATTAACATATTAATACAGGCAACAACAATAATTCCCACAGCCCTGCAAACAGAGGGTTAGAGGAACAATTCTGTAATGAAGAATGGAGGAATATTTGATCAGTGAAAAACACCAATTGTTTATACTCATAACAATCAGCAAGTCCTGAAAACAATAGGCAACAGAGTTATTTTACAGTTCACTGCTTCTTTCAGGAACTAGTTGCCAACACATAATTCGAGCCTTTCCAATAACAACTTCACCAGCACTGAAGAAACAAAACAATGGATCTTTTAAGAGCTTGATCCAGAGTACAGTCAGGAATCATATGGAAAACATTCCTGGAGTGGCACCTTCCCATTCCTACGTTCATGCCCAGGAAGCATAGAACTAGGAGAGAAATTACCTTTCGGTATTTCAAATTCCAGTTTTTTCCCTCCAAATCATTCCATTTACAGCTAGACTGTATGCTGAGAAGGATGCATGATTGCTGTTTGCATAGTTTAGAGAAGTCATAGGAAATCAAATGTTTTAGGTGCAGAATATCATCTATGTATAGACACACACAAAGCACATACACACACACACTTATTTTTTTTTCCTATTGATACATTTAAATACAGGTAGTCCTCAACTTACAACAGTTCATTTAGTGACCATTCAAAGTTACAACGGCTCTAAAAAGTGACTTATGACCATTTTTCACACTTACGATCATGTGCTCAAAAGTCAGACTCTTGGCAATCAACTCATAGTTATCATGGTTGCAGTGTCCTGGGGTCACTTTCCCCCACCTTCTAACAAGCGAAGTCAATGGGGAAGCCAGATTCACTTTAACAACTATGTTACTAATTTAACAGTTGCAGTGATTCACTTAACAACTGTGGTAAGAAAGTTGTAAAATGGGGCAAAACTCACTTAAAAATATCTCAACTTAGCAACAGAAAAATTGGTCTCTGTTGTGATCGTAAGTCGAGGACTACATGTATATAATTATGGAGTCTGCACAGATCCAGGCAGTGGTCATCCATGTGAAGTTGCTCTGAAAATATACCAGCTGGCAGACTTTTCTGCGAGGATAGTAAACTGTCTGGATAAAATAAATATAGAAGGGAACACAGTGATACCTAGCCATATAAATGGCTGTGGAAATGAGAGTTTTGGTTATCATTTATGACCAAGATTATTGTAATAGCTGAAAATATAATCATAATCATGGCTTCCATTTTTTTTTTTTTTGCCATTTAATTGCAATAAATGAAAGGGGTGACTTATTGCACATCCTGTTTTTCACAAGTCTGGGTTTGGTTTAATTAGCAGCTGCAGGAGCCTTTCGCCTGAAAAGAGCCAGAATGGGCTTCTCCAGTCTCTACCCTATAATCAATCCAGGTTGAAGGAGGGGCAGGAGCCAGGACTCCTGAGACGACTAAGCAGTGCAGAAAGCAGCTCTGCCTCCCTGCCTTGAATGTCAGACTAAAAAATAGTTTCAGAAGAGGAGCTTGTTTGAATTAAGAGTTGCCAGTGGGATTATAAGAAATACCAATTTCCCATTTGCTGTTCAAGTATCTCCACACACCACACATGCAAAGTGAAAACAGAACATAAGTCCACATGTTCTGATGATTCACAGATTAAACAGAAATGTCAGCTGACTATTTGTGATGCAATCACAAGAAATAAGAGGAGAAACATCAAGGAATTAAATACAACAGCAGAAACATTGTAGTTACTGTACAGAAACTTTTATTATTATTTTCTTTCATATTGTTTTCTGGAAAGGCAAAAATGATCCACAGCAATGTTAAAATATCTGAGGAAACACTGTTTATCTCTTTACCCCTATGCACTCCCCAAAATATTTTAAGGCACTTCTCTCAAACATCTTGAAGAGATGAAAATTATAACCAGGTTATTGAATAAGGTTCTATGGCAATTTCCCCTAATTTTCATGTGCACATCCAAGTCACACACACATACAGGTAAGCACATGTCTAATCTGTGCTATATGGTGAACAACATAATAGTTGCTTGCTGGAATCTATATTTATAGGCTAGAAAACCTATTTGCTGTATCCATATTGGAAATTGAGTCTGATTTTTAAAAGGCATCCACGCATCCAGTGAAAATATGGGAAATGGTAAATGAAAAGTAGGATCACAACTTGTACTTTGTAAACTGAGCCTACTACATTATTTCAATAAATGGGTTCTTGGAGGTTTTATACTACATTTTTTTCACAGTAGAGAATAGAATGTGGGCAAAAGTTGACTGATCTCAAAAAAGCAGAAATGTGTGGTAGTTGATTAGCATTTGAATGGGACACCATAAGGAAATCCTTACAAAACTACAGTTGAAATTCAACAGTTGAAATAACATCCCAGGAAGAAAGCAGTGGCAAATCACTTCCATATTGTTGCCGTGGAAACGTGGCCCTCATAAAGAATTGAATGACTGGAGAGGAGTTTACACTGCATCTCAAATTTATTTGACCAAAGTCTAATGTAACATATTAACCCTGACAAGCTGTAAATACCATCTGTATTCAGTTAGAAGTTCTCAGAATGTTACAGGATTTCAGCCTTCATTTTGATCTGTAATTTTTCATGCTTGTGTTTTGACTAAGAATGGTTAATCTAAAATGTCTACAAAAGCTTCTCATTTCTATAATTTCCAAAAGAAGTTGGCAGGAAAATTGTGTTCACTTACAGGGTACATGAAATTATAAAGGCCATTAGGAGCTGTTGTGAATGTAATAAAGAATGTAGAAGAAAATCCTAACCTTAAAATTCACATTTAACTTACATCACAAATTCAGTTTTCTCAGCAACAGAGACTCAGATGGATATGAGCCCCAAATACATGTCTACAGATAAAGCTAATGCTAATGCAGACATTTAAACAATTTGCCTCCTGCTTCTATAGCCGGAGAAACCAAGGAAAATTTTAGAAACATATCAGGCTGAGAAAAATATTGAATACAATTTTAATTTTTTCCAAATGCTACAAGAAGAGGGAACTTGAAAGAATTGAAGAGCTTGGTTACCTAGATCAGTATTTCTCAGCTTCAACACCTTTAATGCACGGAGTTCAACTTTTAGAAGTTCTGGGAGGGGAATTTTAGGAGTTGAAGTCTACATATCTTAAAATTTCTGAGGTTGAGAAATAGTGGCCTTGAGTAAGTGATATCGAAATTGCTTCTTTGTTGTCAGTCTGCCTAAGATGAAAAAAAAGTCTTGCCTCAAAAAGATGACACATTTCTTGCCTTAAAAGGATGGCACAGTATGGTAAGGGGAAATTAAGCATTAAGGACATGAACATTAAAAAAGAAAATTAAAGTTGGCAGTAAAAGATAACAAATTACATTCACATACACTGGAAAAAGCAAGCAAGAGTAGTGAAGTAAGAAGAGAGAATTTTTGCCTGCCATTCTCTCTTTGTTCTGTCATGTTATGATAAAGCCCAGATTGCGTGACAGCAAACTAAAGATGTTGGACAAGGACGGTGGGAGTTGTATCCTAATGTTTCTGGGGATAACCAGATTGGAGAAGCTCAAGTTGGAAAACCTAATATCTGTTTAAACAGCCTTTCCTCTGGAATTGCACTCTCCTGCCTCAATTAATCTCACTCTGGGAAAAGCTTAATATTTCTATTAGAGATTTTTTTAGAAGAGATTTCATATCAAAAGAACAAAGGGATCCCTTGTTCCAATAATGGTGGGGTTGCTTATTTTGACTATTTGCTTTTCTCCATGTGATAAAAGGAACAAAAGGGGAAGCAACTGGCACGAAGAAACCAATTGCTTATCCCATCCAACTTTCTCCATGATCTAAAATTTAAGAATGTCATACACTAAGAGCTATACACAAGAACTTTCATCTGCTACACAGCTGGGTGCCAATGTACTTGAGAAGTTAGGAAACACATCGCTTCCAAAGATATAATGGGAAGAATATCTTTGCTCTATATCAGGGTTGCTTCAGACATGAGTAAACTGGAGGACAATGTGCACATTCTCTGCTACTGTAAGCAGTAAAAACCACCTTGGCTAATTTGGTGTCCTTGAGTTGTCCTGGATTACAATGCCTCATACACATTTGAGGCAGACCAGTTGATGAAAGTCTGATTGAAATGAACTGGGAATGGTTTCCTTTGGTGATGCAGTTGGGCAACTGGAGTTGAAAAACTATTGATGGCCAGCAGGATAAAAAGTAGGCCTTCCTTTCCCTGACTGTTGAGGGATGTGAATATTGCAATCTTCCAAGATACTTTCTTAAAACAGATTATTTTGCCTCCATAAAAAAGGGGGAAGAGCACATACAGGAGAAACCTAAACTTGAAAGTTATATCCCTCCTTGAAAATATGTGAGTTCTGAGCAGGTCCCTAATCATTGGTCAGGATCTACTTGATAATAAAAAACTGAAGCTTTTGGGAGGCTACTCCTTTTATAGAAGAAAGTAACTGGAAACAATCTCATAAAAACACATATTTTTGAAAGTAAAAAAATAGGATGTTGAGTTCTGGGACACAAATTCTACTTTGATCCTCAAGCCGTGCTTCATTGTCTTCATCAACAGGTCATAATGGAGCGGGAGAAATGTCAACATCCCAACAAGCCATAATTTATGATTGTTTGGATTTGGAGATGAATATATTTGCAAGGCAAACTGAACATTCTTGTGCAGGCTGATTCTATAAATCAAATCTAGCTAAAACATGATGTTACTGCCACTTATGCTAATTTAATGGTACTAACATGCTATTTTATGATGTAGTTACCGCAGTCCTAGTCCCCTGTAATATTTTTAACAATAAAATCCAGCAGCAGACTTCAAGTTTTACACAAAACACTGAGAAAATATACCTTTGTTTGACATTTTGCAACATTTAGGCTTTTACAATAGTAAACATTCCTGACAAATCATAAAAACCAAAAGGCACTTTATAAACCCAGAATTGCAAAGTATTTGCCATGCTTCAGTAAGAAAAAGACTGCATTAGAGCAGAAGAAAACTAAATAAAACTTTCCATTCACATGTAAGGCAATCTGGCAATATACTGGTCCTTAGGTAGATTTGTTTTGCAGTATCAAGAATGGGCTTTACTGAGGAATTGCATTGAAACTATTTTTTTTATTTTAGAGATTATGCTACTGGTTACTTGCACACCTCTCTGCTACAATTTTGCCAGGTAGAGCTAAAAGAAAGTTAATGAAGTCCTCCCCACTTCCATAAAAATAAACTAGTCAGTCTACTCCAAATCTTCAGGTTACCATTTACATCTGCCTGACCGTATTCTTTGCAAACAGCATGTTGTTTTACAACCAGAAGTTGTGGTTATTTTTTGCCCACAAAAGGTTTTACTTCACTACAGGGTCTAGTTCCTGGGGCCACTTTCATTTCTGCCCTCCTACCACAATCTTTACATCCCAATATCACACAAACATACCAACTCGGGCAATAAATGGTCCCAACAGGCCATTTTCCTTTCTCTCAACTTTGTTGGAACACTGAGCCCCATCTGTATGTTTTAACTAAGGAAGAACGTTGCTTTATTTATCTGGAAAACTGAATGGCTCCCTCCACCAGCTGTATTTAGAGAAAATTTGGAAGCATAACTTCCTAATGGACAAGGAAATCCCAGCAGTTCTGGTCAGTTGGCGAGTAATGCTGTCTCACTCTTGCCAAATGTCCGTGTTTCCCTGCTCTTGTTCTTAAGACAAGGACAATTTTGCAGAATTAGCTTGGGAGAGACTCCATCAGTGTTCCACAGGAACAGAGATGTTTCTCACATGAATAAATACGATGTTCAGTTTAATTCCAAAACAGATGTTATGCAGGCCATCTGTTTGAGCATTACATACAGGCTTTGTCCTTTTAAAATACTTCTGAAAGTGGCCCATTTCCAAATTGTAACAGCACATAATCAAGCTAAGGTTTATGTATTGCT
Source organism: Emydocephalus ijimae (assembly GCA_004319985.1). Classification (NCBI taxonomy): domain Eukaryota; kingdom Metazoa; phylum Chordata; class Lepidosauria; order Squamata; family Elapidae; genus Emydocephalus; species Emydocephalus ijimae. Next base: position 12,245 of record BHEV01024039.1, on the reverse strand, counting down.
GGTTTATCAATATTCTGCCTCAGTGGACCAACCCATGAACTGTGCTTTCTGCCTATCAGCATCCCTTGTGCCTTTGAAGTTGTTATTCGCAGGTCATGCTACAATGCATTTGCCCTGAGTGGCAGAGTTGGATGCACACTTTCTCCTTTTTATAGGAGAAAGGAGGGAAGGAACACTGCGTGATCTGGTTTATAGTGCATATTTTAACCTGACTTCTCCACAATCACTCAATTTGATCCAGCAAAAATTAGGAAGCTTCTTAGCATGAATGGTTTTTTGCATGAAAATGGTTGCGATCAAACCATTTCACTCACAGTTTCACCCCATAGTGCAGTGAGCCCAGTGTGTTAACTGGGCTGATGGTCCTGTTAAATGAAGCAAGCACCGTGGTTTCAAGATTTTGGCTTGCAGATACACTTTGGGGCAAAGAGGCCTGCATTATTTAAATCTCCATGCCAGCAGAACAGAATGCAAAGTTGTTTGTTTTGAGGTTTCTAGCTCCTCTTCTTGGAAGATTATAGACAAGAAGGAACAATTTTGACAAGATTCTGGGAAAATAAATCAAAGTATGTAAATTCAAACCACTTTAGCAGCATTTTCCAATCCTTCCATCTGTAACCACAGCAGTAAATTTTCATAGTGATCTATTTTTTAAATTAAATTGGGAAAAGAACACGAAGAAAGGGAAATGACTTATCTCACAATTTGCAGAACACCTCACAATTTGGAAACAATAATGTTCCCAAATTGTGACCCCCATTATTTAAAGTGGAGAGAATGCCCATTAAATATATAGGCCTGTATCCACTAGGAATCCTTTTTAGGTTAGCTTCCTGACATAAAAGAGAGCTTTTTGGAAAGAAAAAAAAAGGATGCTTCAATACAACTTTCATTCTTTTTTGTGACACTTGCATGGGAGACCTTCCAAGGGGATTGAGCACCTAAGTCTCCAACCATTCCCTGAAAATTCATATATTTACAATTTCTATTTATGGTTTATAAAGTTTTTTAAAAATGAAAAAAAATATACAGCAAAATTTGAGGTTAAAATTCTCATTTGTCCTGCCAATTGCAAGATCTCAGGATGACAAAACAGGTATCCTTCTTCCAAGTTGATTGCATAAAATCATTTATAAAATGCTGAAAAGTTGAATTGTCACTGGCCTGGTATTCCAAGTCTTCTATTGCATTTTGGCCACACTAGCTTTTTGGTGATCCAATATCCACTGTGATTTTTGTATATAATTGAAATTTATCAGTTTTTATTACGGTGTAAGTCAGAGAGTTTAGGCCATCAGATTTCATTGTTTCCTTTGTATGAGCAATTTTGTTAAACCTGTAAAGATAAAGTAGACTTACAGTTGGTAAATAACAATTTGTGATTAGTATTGCCACTGGCCTTCTGCAAATGTTGGTTAATTGATTTGCATAAAACTGTATTTTGTATTTCACTTTCCTCTTACATATATATTTTTGCTGTTTCTCAGAAGAATAATATAAAAAGTTCTGTACTCAAAGGTTAAAAAATGTGGCAAACTGGCAAAAAAACCTGTGCTCATAGAACAGAATTACTGGTTTATAGCATACATTTGATGGTGGCGCAGTGGTTAAGTTCTGTCTACAGCCTGGAGTTCGATCCTGATGTGCTCAAGGTTGATTCAATCTCCCATCCTTCAGAGATCAGTAAAATGAGGATTCAGTTTGTAAACTGCCCAGAGAGTGCTCTAAAGTACTATGGAGAGGTATATAAGTTTAAGTGCTATGCTATATTTTTATTTAATAATTTGTATCCTGCCTTTATTATTTTTACAAATAACTCAAGAGTGGAAATGGATCCAATATATTTGCCTCCTATTTTCCCCACAACAACAACCCTATGAGGTATTTATTTTTATTTGTCAATTGCTTACAAGATAATAACCATAAGTAAAAACATAGTTATGAATACATGGATACATATAAGAAAAATAAAAAAATAAATATAAAAGAAACAATAGGACAGGGACGGTAGGCCCGTCGAAGCGCTTATGCATGCCCCCTACAGACCTCTTAGGAAAGGGGTGAGATCAATAGTAGACAGTCTAAGGTTAAAGTTTTTGGGGTTAGGGGGAGAAACCACAGAGTCAAGTAGGGTATTCCAGACACTGACCACTCTGTTGCTGAAGTCGTATTTCCTGCAATCAAGTTTGGTGCAATTAACCTTGAGTTTGCATCTATTGTTTGCTCTAGTGTTGTTATGGTTGAAGCTGAAGTATTCATTGACAGGTAGGACATTGCAATGTATGATTTTATATACTACACTTAGATTGGATCAAAGGCAGTGTAGTTCTAGATTTTCTAGGTCAAGAATTTTGAGTCTGGTGGCATAAGATATTTTGCAATGAGTAGAGGAGTAGAGAACTCTTCTTGTGAAATATTTCTGGACTTTCTCAACTGTGTTAATATCAGATATGTAATGTGGGTTCCAGACTGATGAGCTGTATTTGAGTGTTGGTCTAGCAAATGTTTTGTATGCTCTAGTTATTTGTGTAATATTACCAGAGAAGAGGCTACTTAAGATAAGGTTAACAACTCTTAATGCCTTTTTGGTTATGTAGTTACAGTGGGCTCTAGCACTTAGGTCATTTGAGATGAGTGCTCCAAGATCCTTGACAGAGTTTGGATCATCAACAAGGTCTTGACTATTCAGCCTGTATTTAATTTTCTGATTTTTTTTGCCAATATGTAGGACAGAGCATTTATTTGTTAAGATTTGAAGTTGCCATTTGTTTGACCACTCTGATAGGTCTTTTTGAAGGGTAGCAGCATTATCTGTAGTGTTGAATAGCTTTACATCATCAGCAAAGAGAACGCAGCTGCTCTTCTTATGATCATAGAGGTCATTTATGTAGAGTATGAAGAGAGTTGGTCCTAAAACACTGCCTTGGGGGACACCACTGTTGACAGGTACAGAATTTGATAGGACGCTCCCAATTTTGACCATTTGTTGTCTGTTTGACAGGAATGCTTCTATCCAGTTATGCAGGTGTCCAGAGATACCATAAGATTTTAGTTTTAGGAGTAGTTTGTCATGTACCACTGAATCAAAGGCTTTACAGAAGTCTATGTAGATTGCGTCTATTGCTTTGCCCTGATCGAGTTGTGTAGTCCATATGTTTTTGCAGTGTAAGAGTTGCAGATTACAGGATAGTTTTTTTCTGAAACCAAATTGTTTATTAGAGAGTAGGTTGTTTGTCTCTAAGTGGAGGATAATGGATTGATTAATAATTGATTCCATGACTTTACAGGTGACGCAGCATAAGGAGATTGGTCTGGAATTTTCAACTAGGCTGGGGTCTCCCTTTTTGAAGATGGGGATGACCGTGGCTTGTGACCATAGTTTTGGCAAGGAGCTGGTCCTGAAAGATTTTTCAAAGATTATGCTTAGAGGTTCAGCTATGGCACTGGGTAGCTTTTTTAAGAATTAGGCACATATTCCGTCTGGTCTGATAGAGATGGTTTTAGATTGTGCAGTGCTTTTTCAACAATCTTTCTTCTATAAAATCGATATGTATTAGATCATTGTAGTTGTCTGTGGTTCGACTAGGAAATACTGGGCATGATCCATTGCTGTTTACAAATACTGAGCCAAAGAATGTGTTAAAGAGGTTGGCTTTAATAGTGTCGTCATTGCAGTCTTCACCAATTAGGTCCTTTCAGGGGTGGGATGGACCTTGAGTCTTTTAGTTTACAAAATTGTGGAAAGTGTGGGTGGAATTGGTGTGTAGGTGGTTTTCTTCTTGTTTAATGTGATAATTAGTGCATTCAGTTTTTATCTGGTGGCATAAATTTTTGTATCGGCATTTGAAGTTGGCAATGTGACCAGATTTATTTTTCCGCCAAAGTGATTTCTTTTTGGATTGAAGCTTCCTTATTGTTTTAGGTAATTTTTTTTTTTGGTTTTGGGAGTTGTTAATGGTACATATAGTTTGATGACTCTTTTGACTTCAAGTAAAAATATGTTGTCATGGTCTTCTACAGTATTGCATCCAGAGAATAGAAATTGCCAATCAAAGGATGAGAGATCATTGTTTATAAGATCATAGTTGCCTTTTTTGAAGTTATAATTGGGGATTTTGTCATTGTGATGATTTTTGTGTGGGCGTATGTTGAGACAAAAGTCAATCATGTTGTGGTCACTGTTGCAAAAGGGTTCTTTAATTTGTATTCTGTAAATTGAATTCAAACTATTGCAGAAGATGAGATTGAGGCAGTTATTAAGTCTAGTGTTATTGGTTACTAGTTGTTCTAGTCCCAGATTTGTTTCAGCATTGTAGAAGGCTGCATGTATGGGTTCAGTTGTACATTCGTTTAGGGTCCAGTTAATATGAGGTAGATTGAAGTCACCAGGAAAGATAAAAGCGTGTAGGCAGGATGCTGCCCATGTTAGTAGTGTATTTAGCTTGTTTACCTGTTCAATGTCATAATCAGGGGCTCTGTAACATAATAAGAACCGAAATGTGATATTTAAGGTCAGTTCACAGATAATGGTCTCAGGAAGAGCAAACTCCTGGGTAACTTGGATGTTTTTTAGATGTAGGGACTTTTTATAGAAGATAGCAACACCACCTCCTTTACGAATTTCATGATCTGATCAGTAAACATGATAGTCTCTTACTGTGCTAATGGAGTCAGGGAGAGATGCGTTGAGCCATGTTTCACAGACAAATATGTCAAATTTAGCCGTATTTAGTAAGAGGCGAAATTCAGGTATTTTATTTATAAACAAGGCTTCTTGCATTGAGTAGCTTGCATTTAAGGCCAGTTGTGGTTGGAATAGAGGTAGTTAGGGGCGTGCATGTCTAGTTTTGAGTGATGTTGGATTGGATGCGGTGGGGTTGGATGCGGAGTTGTGGGTTGTGTGACTTTCTTTTGATGTTGGGCTGAAAGAGAGCGACTGGCCTAAAGTCACCCAGCTAGTTTTCATGGCTAATGCAGGACTTAAACTCAAAGTCTCCTAGTTTCTAGCCTGCTGCCTTAACCACTAGACCAGGGGTCTGCAACCTTAAACTGCAACCTTAAATGGCTGAAAGAGCCATTTAGGCCTGTTTATCACAGAAAAGAAAACACCAAGAGCCAATAATTTAACAACCGGTGTGACTGGGTGGGTGTAGTCAATTCGATGTCATTCACGCCCACCCAGTCACTTCCTGCTCTGGAATATGGAGCAAGTCTCCATCCTCCTTCTCAGGCCAGGCAAGGAGTGATGGGGAGGGGTGGGGCCAGCCGGTGGTGGGATCAGCCAACAGGGAGCTGCAGCAGAAGGCCGAAAGAGCTGCATGTGGCTCCAGAGCCGCAGGTTGCAGACCCCTGCACTAGACCAAACTGACTTTTTTGTTATAAGTAGTAGTCCAATTATGGAAACATGGTTTTGCTTTTGATCCACTGCTGATTATGAAAAATTAGAATTCAGTTGAAACTGACTATGCTGCTGATTATGTGATTATGCTGTTGGACTTGTGCTCAGCAGACTGAGGTTCTAATCTACTCTTAACCACAGATCTTTTTCTAACGGCTTTGAACCAGTCCAGACTACTTCAAAGAGTTGTTGGAGGTAATGGGAGGAAATTTAACTATGTACGCTGCTTTGAATTCCTAAATAAAAGGCAGGATATAAATATAACAAAGAAAATGTTGCTAAGTTTTGTTTTCCAGTTGTGAATACATGACAGAAGCTGTTCAAAACACATCAGAAGGCTTGTATTCCTTGTCTTCTAAAATGGCTTTATTGCACATCATCCCAGGATTTTTTTATAGTCCTAAAAGACACTCGTAGTGTTTTAAAGAATTCCTATATATGTATATAAATAAAGATAAAACTATTTCATAATCAAATATTTATTTCCAGAGCACAGAAGAAAGTAAATAAAGGCTACTTGGATCTATGTAGGCAGAAGCAGCATGAAGGACCTACCTCTGTGGATTGGGCTCATTTTTAGTGTCTCTCATGTGGCGAATCATTCGACATTTTCCAATTGTAGCATCTGGGCGGGAAATCCCCATGCCTTTAAAAACCAATCTGAAAAGGCAAATAAAAGATCAGGTTTCTGTTATGTGAACATCCTTTTCTTTTCTTCTTTTAAGGAGGCATAGTTTAGCAAACCCCTTATCTCATTTTGTTGCTATTATTTATAACAGCATGTTCCAGAAATTATGTGGAACTAAAGGGAGAGCTTCAGGCACTAGAGTTGGTTTACTCCTTGGTGAGTGCAGTGGTTAGAATACAGGTTACTTCTGTTGGCTACTTCTGCTGACTTCTGGCTGACTGCAGTTCGGCAGTTCGATTCTCTTTGGCTCAAGGTTCACTCACTCTTCCATCCTTCCATAATTGTCCAAAAGAGGACCCAGATTGTTGGGAACAATATGTTGACTCTGTAAACCACCAAGAGAGGGCTATAAAGCACTGTGAAGTAATATATAAGTCTAAGTGTTATTGCTATTGCTCTTCCACAGCAGAACACTGCGCCCCTGAGCGGTTTAACAGCTGCCATACTAATAAATTAGATGCCAGATTCAACCATACCATGAAGATTATTAAAACCACTCTGATTTGCTGGCTTCTTGTTCTGAGTCATATGAAGGCAAGGTGCAGTAGTGAGAGAATACAGAAAAATTATGAACAATTCACCTTTGCCAGTGCATGTTGACTTTCCTCATCTATCAAGCTGGAAGATTCAAATCCAGGAAGCCCCCAATGGCCCTTGCACAACATCTGCCCAACAACTTTAATATCGATTCCCAATGGAAAGCGAAATGGGTCACTGAATGCCCAGACGAAGGAAGACATATAAATGACCCCATGAAAAAGTCTTTGAACTATCATGTCAGCAATGGACAATGCTGACTAGGATTTGGACTTCACTTGGCAAGTGCTGGGACTCTCTGTATAAATGGAGAATAGTATGCTCCCCACAGTCACATCAAAGTGTAGATCACATTGTAAACCCGTCATGGAGAACCTATGCCACGCGTTCCGGAAGTAGAACACAGAGCCATTTCCCCCCAGCAAGTGAGAGCTCATCTGGAAGAGCCCCACTGCACATGTGTGCATGCCTCTGCCTAACAGCTGATTGTCGGGTATCTGGCGTGCATGGGTGGCGGGTGGGCAGAAGACACGCGCGCATGCACAGAGATGTGCTGAAGTGGTGGGTGCATGCGCAGAGACATGTGGCACGTGGAGGGATCACGGGCGCATACGCAAATGGATGGCATGTGGCAGTGACCATGTGCACATGCACAGATGCGTGGTGCGTGGCAAGGGGAACCATGTGTGCATACACAGACGTGCGGCACGGTGACGGGATTGTGTGTGCAGGCGCAGAGGGTGGAGGGGCCAGCACACATTGCCTTCTGGGTGCTGGCACACAAGCGTGTGTGCAATTATCAGCATGGGAACCGAAAAAGGTTTGCCACCATGGTTGTAAACTGAGGGTGTAGACCAGACCAGTATCTGATTTTGTTTTAATATAAGAAATGCTGTGCTTCAATGGTTAAGTGGCCTAGGTATTTGTATTTGAACATAGATCTTTTTAACATTTATATTTTACTGTGTTTTAATAATCTAGGTGAAATGTTAATATATTATGCTAGTCCCTGTATGAAGTGGCAGATGCTAAATAAATAAATAAACCTTATCTCAGAAATGCAAGTGACATCCCTTTAACCAAAGTTAGTCATTAATTCAACCCATGCTTTGTATTTCATTCTACAGAAAAATTATGACCACAAAAGATACATCAATATCAAGGAACTTCTCCCCTATTAATTAACATGATTTAAGGCTGCAGTAATTAACTGAAGATCTCAAATCAAACAGTTCTATTTTAATCAGGGGTGGGATTCTACAGGTTCACACCTATTCGCTAGAACCGGTTGTTAACATTTTAAGCAGTTTGGAGAACCGGTTATTAGAAGAAATTACTGGCCTAATCCTGTAAGGAAGGCAGGAAGGAAACATTCTGGTGTTGCTTACAGAAACTGCCTCTCCGTTAACCCATATTACATTCTTGGCAGGACGAGACTTCCTGTCTCTGGAACTTCTTTGGAGTTTTTTTCCCTCCTTTGCTGGTATTTTGTTTGTGTTGAATGACCATTCAAAGTTCCAATGGCACTGAAAAAAGTGACTCATGACCATTTTTTATACTTACGACTGTTGCAGCATGACCACAGTCATGAGAGGTCAGGCGAGGAGATGTGTGCCTTGATATGAGTGATGTTGAGTTGGCCACACCCAGCCAGTCACATGACCACCAAGCCACACCCACCAACTAAGCCACGCCCACAGAACCGGTTGTTAAAACATTTGAATCTCACCCCTGATTTTAATCCATGCTTTTGTTCAAGGTGCCATACCTAAGGATATAGAAATGATCTGCTTAGATCATGAGTCCCCAAACTTGGCAAGTTTAAGATTTGTGGACTTCAACTCCCAGAATTTTGGGAGTTGAAGTCCACAAGTCTTAAAGTTGCCAAGTTTGGAGCCCTCTGACTTAGATGATCAAAAGAGGATGAATAAATGGCAGATCTTGTGCTTCTCCTTTGAAGTTCTAAAAGTCTACCTTTAAGATGTCCTGCCTGCCAGAGGAGGGTTGCACCTCAACTCCCAAACTCTGCAAGGCTGACCTCCTTGCTATCTAGCTACTGTAGGAAAGGTGCAAACAATAATGCTTACATAAATAAACACAATGGTAGTGTCAGCTTAGCAGCAAAGAACATGAGGGTTGAAAAACAAGTTTCAGAGATAATGTGTGAATAAGAAACAGGAAATGCTGGTGACCTTTTAACTCTAAACTTTATTGTTTTATCCGGGATAATATAGTTTTCTACTTGTAAAGTGAAAAGTAAAATTTGTTAAGTATGTTTCTGAGTTTCCTGAAAGCACATTTTCCTCTCAATTGTGAACAGAATTTATTTAGAATTAGAGAGCAGGACTCCTAGCAAGAGCCCAGAAATGAATTCTTGTAAAAAACCAGAATCTGGTAGTTCTCATTCTCTTGACGGTATTCTAGAATAAAAATCCTGCTGGCCGCTAAATGCTAAGCATATTTTCCTTTTTTTTTTTTGCCAAACTTAACACCTCTTTGACATAAAACACTTCCTGCTCCTCCCAAACACAATGTGCACCTATTAGTATGTGCCAAGGAAACGAGTATTCAAAGGGACTGAGAAGAAACACTATTTGCTTTGTTGTCAAGACATTAACAACAAAGCAAATAGTGTTTCTTCTCAGTCCCTTTGAATACTCGTCTTGACCCAACAGCAGGCAGGCAGCTTCTCACTTAGTATAAATCAAGAGAGCAGTGCTAGAAGGCAAGGAAAGCAGTGACCCTTGAAAAGCATGGAGCAATATCCCTGGATCACCTGCTTTCTAAAACAGCAATAAAAGGAAACATTGCAACGTTTCCTGGTTCCCTCTGGAAGTAGGCCACTCCATTTGGTGTGTGTGGCTGACATATAAACGTTTATTCTCTAAAATTAATGCCATTAGAAAGGAGAATGCAAGTATTCATGGTCTATAAATATTTAACAGTCTATCTAGTCAAAAGGTGTACGAAATTATGCAAGAGGTGATAAAATAATCAAGAGAAGGCCTTGCTATTAAGGCCACCTCCACGATGGTCCCCTGAAGCTGAATGATGGAAGATTTAAGGCAGATGAAAAGAAAACCTTACGTGTTGTGCACACTTGAACGAAGGAATTTGCTATTTAAAGTGCTACCAACCTAGAAGGTTTGAAAAGTAAATTAGTCCATTAATTGCTTTTAATCATGATGTTGCTTTTTGCCACCAAAGTAAGAGAAAAAATGTCTCCAAATATCAGCTGCTGCAAAATATGAGCAGAAAGCCCATAATGTCCTTGGGCTAATGGGCCTCTCAAAATGCCAATAGGCCTTTGGTTTGCTTTAGCAGTACTCTTGTGAAATGTTTTATTTCCTTCTAGCACAGCGGTTCCCAAACTTTTTTGGTCCGCTGCATCCTTGGTGCTACAAACTCATCCTTGGTGCCCCCCACCCAGGGGTGGGATTCAAATTTCTGTGGGTGTGGCCTAATTTGAGGGTGTGGTTTGCTGGTCACATGATTGGGTGGGCATGGCTTGCTGGTCATGTGACTGGGTGGGTGTGGCCAGGTGACTGGCAAACCAAATACAAGTGGTCCTGACCGGTTGTTTAGCAAGTGTTGTAATTTATGATTGGCCTCCCCAGAGCTACTTGACCAGTTTTTGGAGTTTTGACAGCTTTAGATCAGGGGTCTAAATCCCACCCCTGCCTGTGTGTGTCAGAGAGAGAGGGAGAGAGAGAGAGGTTGGATCAGATCTCTCTCTCTCTCTCTCCCACCAACTCCAGAAAGCCACCGTCAGTCAAAATTCATATTAGTGGTCTCCGGGATTTAAAATTATGAGTTTGGTGGTCCCTGAGGTCCAAAAGTTTGGTGACCCCTGAAACAAAGGGATGAGCTTGAGAGAGGGAAAGAGAGAAAGAAAAGAAAGAGAGAAAGAGAGAGAGAAAATAGAAAAGGGAAAGAAAGAAAAAGAGACAAAGAAAAAGGGGGGATGGAAGGAAGGGACAGAAAGAAAAAGAAATAAAGAGGGAGGGAGGGAGGAGAAAGAAAATGAGATATCTATTCTAGTCCAATCACCTGCTCCAGCAGGGTTAGAAGGGAGTGTGTGAGGAAGGCGGAGCTTCATTTCGGCATTACAGCTGCAATCTCGGGGCTCCGAGATCGCAGCTGATATTTTTGCCCCTGGTCGGTCCCAACGGACCTAAACCGTCCTGTAGAGACGGTGACCATGAAGGGCACACTCTCTGGATCCCAAGGACATCACGAAGTCCCTGGTTTGATCTGGGATAAGTCCTTTTGCTGGCGGCGGAGAGGCAGCCTCCATAGCTGCTGAAGTCGGGACAGCTCTGGAAAGGAATAGGCTGGAAGTGAAAGTGTGTCGGCTGGGTGAGAAATTCTTTTTTTTTTTGTAAATTCACTGAGATTTGAAAGGACACTCTGAATATGAGAAGAAACCTGTGAGATTTTTTTTTTTGACAAATCTGTATGAGCGGTGTATTTTAAAGGGACGTCAAATTGAGGCTTGGGTCTTTTTTTTTCTTTCCATTACTTTTTCTTTGGACTTTAGCGTGATTTTGTAGTTAACCGGACTGAATTTTCCCTTATGTATATTCTTATGCTCCTTTTTGATTTTTTAATTTTCTTTTAGGATAGAGGCTCCCTTTGGCTATTCTCTCTCTCTCTGTCTCTCTCTCTCTGTCTCTCTCTCTCTCTATATATATTTATATATATATATGTGGATCTTTGGTTATTCGGGTTCTCTCCCGCGTGAGATTGGAAGTATCTAGGCAACGTTTCGATGAAGTCTCATTCATCATCTTCAGGCTTGGTCTTCAGTTCTGTGCTTCTCAGAGTGATGTGAGCTTGCAGCTGCTTCTTCCTTTTAACTGCTAGTGGGGGTGTTATTTGATTGGGTGGGGGCTTGGCTGTGTTCTGATTGGGTGGGGTGTGTTCTGATTGGTTANAAGATTCACCCCTTACTTTGGGACAAATCCAAACAACTCGCTGTCTGGAGAGCCGAAACACAAACCACCCTCAAGACAGACACACACACCAACAAACTCAGAAAACTACAACAACACCAGAAACCAACTCCTCCACCCTCACAACCACACATGAAACAAACAGTGCACAACATCTCAGACAAGATCCTCACCGAAGCCGAAACCAAAGTCCTTTCTAAAGGATTCAACTTTGCTGTCGCTCCCAAACACATCCCCACAGAAACCATCATATGTGGAGTTGAAACCAGCCTGACCAAAACCAACCCTGATGATGCTAATAGAATCAGACTCGAAATCACCAACATCCTCTGCACTAGCAAACCACCCAAAAGCAACTTATCCAAAGAAGAACAAACTGCACTACTTAACCTGAAAGAAGACACCATCATAATAATCCTACCAGCAGACAAGGACAACGCGACAGTNGCTCACATCTACAAAACCTAGCCAAATTTCTCGCCAAACAACTACAGCCCTATGCAGAATCCATCAACTCACATGTAAGAAACTCATTCCAGTTCATCAAGATCATAAAGAAACAAAACTTACAGCCCAGCGACCTACGAGTGAGCTTCGATGTCATATCCCTCTTCACCCAAGTGCCAATAAAAGAAGCCTTGACGGCCATCCAAAACAAATACAACCC
>BHEV01024038.1:0-14823 GCA_004319985.1 Emydocephalus ijimae | reverse complement strand
CTCAGCCAGCTTTTCTGGCTGAGGAATTCTGGGAGTTGAAGTCCACAAGTCTTAAAGTTGCCAAGGTTGGACACCCCTGATATAAAGGAACAGATATGCCATAGAACTGTACCAGGAAGGGCAGCTGATAGAAAATTCCAAATTCAGGGGCTGGTATCACTATTTACAGTTGACGGATTCCCTTGCCTCTGATCCAGATCAGTGGCTCTCAAACTGTTTGATCTAATCCCCCTTTTCCCTGGTCTCAAAAATGCTACTATCCTACCCATCGCCAACTCACCTTCCCAAATCCAGAAGGACCTCAGCAATATCCCTCCAACATGGATACACCCGCAACATTGAAAAGCTCGTAAAACTTCATTGACTGGAGGGAATGAGAAGATAAAAAGCCAGAGCAGAGGAAGATCTAGAGAAGTTTTCAACAGGAAAATGGAGATTAAGCTCAGGGTCAAAGTGAGCACACATTCGCATCTTTAAAGACTGTTCCTTGGTACCAGCTGGTACATATTCTCCCTCCCTTCATCTTTTCTTACACAATTGGCTGAAGGATTTATATTCTAAATAATGTGGAATGAACCATACAGGCCACCTGCATCTTTATGACCCTTGCACAAGGTGTTACAAGCATTTTTAGCAAATCTCTTTATTTGTGTTTTCCACAAAGAGTTCGTCCCTGCTGAGAGTACTCATTCATCAGGGATAATAAACATATGTCTCCTTAAATCTCATGGAGTGTGAGGACAGATCGTAAGTCACTTTTTTGAGGGCTGTTATAACTTTAAACACTCGCTAAACAAACTGTTGCAAGTTGAGTAATGCAATGAACCGATACATCGTGAATGGCCATACCCAATCGTGGCTACCATGTTCTCAACCATCAGCTTTCCCATTGCAACTCTTTTGTGAAGGACCTGTTGAAGACTGTCAAGTGTCAGCATTTCCATGAAACTTCCCATTCTCATTCCCATTCAGAAACAAAGTCCACCCAAGTAAGAATTTATTAAAGAAGTCATATTGGCACATCTGGGTAAACCCGAATCTGAGAGTTCCAGGTTTTTCCTTCCCAATTGAAATTCAAAAATCCATCCTCTGCACCCACCAGTTCATCCCATGGTCCAATCAAACATTGTCCCAACTGGAGACATTCCTCCAGACACTCCTCTCCAGGTGCAGGGTAACATGTCCTTGACTTATAGAAGAATGTTGTTGAGTCTAATCTTCTGCCTCTCCATGAAATCCCCCCTTCCAAATTACCAAGCACTAATGGTGGCAGCCTTGAAGCTTCAATATAGCTTCCAAAGCTGACAACAAGACTCTCTCGAACCCTGTGTATGTCGTCTACAGACTATTTTACTTCTTTGTTGAGCCTAACTTGAGCCTCCTCTCTCTGCTGAGGAAGACCTGCTTTAAAAGACTTCTGTCATCCAGTTCAAATGTTTATCTGGAGTGAGAGGATTCATTCGATCCAAAACAATGCTTTTCCAATCACTCGGGTGAATCTAAAACAGCCCTCCAAGAAGAAACAGTGAATCAGACTGATTTGATTGGGAGCTTCCAATTTGATTGGGATTTTTGATTGCCACAATGTAAGAAAAGAGCAGAAAGAGAGCAGAGAAGGGCAACGAAGATGATTGGGGTCCGGAAGCTAAAACATATGGGGCTGCCCCAAAGAAGAGGGAGTCAAGCTGTTCTCCAAAGCACCAAAAGGTAGGAGAAGAAGCAGTGGGTGGAAGCTAATCAAGGAGAGAAGCAATTTAGAACTAAGGAGAAATTTCTTGATAGTCAGAACAATTAATCAGTGGAACAACTGGCCTCCAGAAGTTGTGAATGCTCCATCACTTGAGGCTTTTAAAGAAGAGATCGGATAGCCATTTGTCTGCAATGGCGTAGGGCAGAGGTCTCCAAACTTGGCAACTTTGAGACTTGTGGACTTCAACTCCCAGAATTCTCCAGCCAGTTATGGGATTCTGGGAGTTGAAGTCCACAAGTCTCAAAGTTGCCAAGTTTGGGGATCCCTGGTATAGGGTTTCCTGCCTGAGAAGAGGGTTGGACTAGAAGACCTCCGAGATCCCTTCCAATTCTGTTATTCTGTTACTCTCTTGTTCTGATTCAGAGACTTGACAGAAATGAAGGTCTACCACTGATGTTATTCTGTGCAGATATAATCTTTGGAAGTCCACTAAAGGACAAAACTAATGAGAATTGGGAACAAAGGATGTGCATGTGATTTTGTTTTGTTTTGTTCATGTCATTCCAGAACTCAGCGATGTGGTAGAACAATCCTCCATCCTGCTGTTCAAACCCATAATGGCGAGCAATTTTTTTTTTAAGCCCATTATAGGATGTTAGTGTGTTCCTGGAAAGAAATACATTTCTGTTTTAGACAATAAACTTAGGAGCTGAAACTCTTCCCTCCTGGTTAATTGTTCCTCCATATTGAGAATTTGCATTTTAATATCTCCCTCCTTATTTACTTACTCAGTACGGGGCAAAGCTTGGCCATTTAAAGTGCTTTCCAACTGGGGGTTTAATTGACTGTCTAATCACAATTACCCAGATGCATGCAATTAGATGCTTAAGTGCTCTTCTTAAGTAATAGGTCTTCTGCCTACTTGGATTCTTTTTTTAAAAAAAAATAGTAAACATCCATCAGAAAGTTAACTTAGCCCTAACAATTCCTCCCAATCTTCTGGGCTGCCAGAAAGTTTACAGGAAGGACTTTCTGTGGTCAGAGATAAGTTATTTCACTTCAGAAGGCCTTCCTCTCAATACACGCCCATTATCGGGTTTTCATTAAACTATCTTATGGCACACTACCCTTGTGCCATAAAATAGTTTAATGATATTTATCAAGGAGAGAAGCAGAACTAATCAAGGAGAGAAGCAGAACTAAGGAGAAATTTCCTGACAGTAAGAACAATTAATCAGTGGAACTGCCTGCTTCCCGAAGTTGTGAAGGTTCCAACACTGGAAGTTTTTAAGAAGAGATTGGATAAGGATTTGTCTGAAATGATATAGGGTTTTCTGCCTAAGCAGGGGGTTGGACTAGAAGATCTCCAAGGTCCCTTCCAATTCTTCTCTTCTCTTCTCTTCTCTTCTCTTCTCTTCTCTTCTCTTCTCTTCTCTTCTCTTCTCTTCTCTTCTCTTCTCTTCTCTTCTCTTCCCTTCCCTTCCCTTCCCATCCCATCCCATCCCATCCCATTCCATTCCATTCCATTCTATTAGCATATGATGCAAACACGACAGAAGAGAAGTAAACATATGCACACATCCCATGTCATTTTATATCTATGGGGGCACAGCACTGACCTCATAACTGGATGTCCAGTTCAACTCCCCAGGCAATCCCTCCTGGTGTTGCTGCCTGCAAGTCTTCTAGAGAATGAGAGCACCTTGTAGGACAACCTCGCACAATATTGTATATTTACACCACAATTGCAACAAGGGCGAATCTTTCTATTCCCCACTAATACAGGGCAAAGGCACTTCTTCCAGTATCACGCCTAATTCTGGGAGGCAGCTCAAAATCAGGTGGTTTGGCAGAGGGATCATTAATGGTCAAGCCACAAGAAGGTATCTTGGACCATTCCTCTCTCCAGGCATTTCTCGGACTTAAATTTGGGCAGATTTGTTAAGTGAAAAGCTTTTTGCCATGCTTGCCTATAGGATATCAATCTTGTAAATCAAATTTAACTCTTGTAGAAGACAAGGAAAGGCAGGGCAGGAACCTGGAGATGACCAAAGGATTCATAGGAATAATTCCATATATGTAATATATATGGAATTATATTATATAATATATTAATATATGGAAACAGGGACATGGTGCCTCAGTGGCTAAGACACTGAGCTTGTCGATCAGGAAGGTCTGCAGTTCAGTGGTTTGAATCCCTAGCACCATGTCATGGAGTGAGCTCCCGTTCCTCGTCCCAGCTTCTGCCAACCTAGCAGTTCGAAAGCACGTCAAAATGCAAGGAGAAAAATAGGGAAGGAAACCGCGTTCCTCCGTGAGCCTTTCGCCATTTAATCCTGCCAACCGCATGACCACGGAGACATCTTCGGAAAGCGCTGGCTCTTCTTCGGCTTTGTAATGGAGATGAGCACCACCCCCTAGAGCTGGAAATGACCAGCATGTATATGCGAGGATATACGTTTATCTTAATATGTGGCCTCATTTCCTCTAGATGTATGCTTTCATCTCTACTTCTGGGCCTTCCCCAGACGGGGCACTGACTTTGAAGTGATGGTTCTTGTTGGGTTCTTCCAACACAAGTCCCATTGTTACACGAACGCTTCCTCCCACCCCCCCACCCCCGAGTCTGGAAAAAAGAAACAACACTGGTGTCAAAAAGGGATAGAATAATTTCCACTCTTTCTGGAAGGAGCCCTCCATGGCCTTTCACACTGTCCTCTTCTTCAGACGGAAAAAAAGAAATCGTGAACCGTTCAAACACAGAACTTCATTGAAGGGGGATGAGTTTCTCTCTCCCCCTGTTGACTCCTTGGCTCATTGAGATCTCTCTTCAGCCACCAGACACATACTTAATTTTAGGCTCAGTGTGTTTACAGTAGTAGGGGAAGGATTTTAAGGGGTCAATACAATTTATTGTATGTGAATGGGGAATACTGGGGTTTGGTGAGCAGCAAAGGGTAAGGTTTGGCATGGAGAGATTTTCTGGTTTCCGCGTTGCACTGATGCGTGCCAAGGGCTATCCCGAGTTTGCTTCTACACAACCTTAAATGTAGATAAGTTCCTTGTGCTGCCCTTGAAGGAATTTCAGAGGGCTCATCCAACAATAAATTTTCACTGGATACTTTCGAAGCTCTTCTCCCAATTATTAATTAATTACACGAAGTTGGATCCCAACCTAGCTTTTGTTAACTCAGAACCCTTAAAAGCCACAGAGGGCAACTTAGCTGGGAATAAAGCCAAGCATTTTGAAAGCTCTGATTCTAATCAAGACTAAATCTGGATCTAAACTGTTCTATTTTAATTTATTGGCGTTTTAAGCCAATTTTCAACTAAGATTAGCACCTGAAGTTGTGTACAGTTAGACTGAAGGTAATTGTTTGATATTAACTTTACTTTTCTTTGGCACCACTTTATTGTGCTTTATAGCACTCTCTGGGCAGTTTACAGAGTCAGCCTATCGTCCCCCAACAATCTGGGTCCTTATTTTACTGGCTTCAAAAGGATAGGAGGCTGAGTCAACCTTCAGCCAGTCAGGTTCAAACTGTTGCTGTGGGCAGAGTTAGCCTGCAACGTTGCATTCTAACTACTACACCTCTATGCCTGCCTGCCTGCCTGCCTTTGAAGGACAGAAGGCTGAGTCAACCTTGAGCCTGGTGAGATTTGAACTGCAAAATTGCAGTCAGTCGGCAGTCAGCAGAAGGAGCCTGCAGGACTCTAACCACTGCACCAGCATGGCTCAGGGGTGGTATAATATTCAAGCAGAGAGAAACTAGCATAACACCCTTTCCTTCTCCGACCAGCCCAGCAAACAATAGAGTGCTTATTGTCATTTTTTTTTCACACTTATCTTGAGTCAATACAGAAGTTTTGCATTCCTGAAGTTATGTCAAGGGCAGCTGTAACAAGAACCATACTCACACGAGTGGCATTTACATGACCCTGGGGGCATTACAACCACCGTTAACACATGTTGGTTGAAAAGTGCCTGAATATTGATCCCATGGCTGTGGGGAAGCTGAGACAGACATAAATGAGAGGTGTCGTAACTCACTTTTTTCAGTGCCATTTTAACTTCAAATAGTCACTAAATGAATGGTTGTAAGTCAAGAACTCTCTAATATTATTTCATTAATATTATTTCTTCCCTTTTCTCTTGTTTCATTCTCTTCTCTTCTCTTTTTCCTCTTCTAGAGGAAGAATGGAAGAGAATGGGAGAAAGAAGAGAAAAGAAAAAATAGTTTCTTTTCTTTTTTCTTATCTTCCTCTTCTATTTTTTATCTTCTCTCCTCTCCTCCACTATTCTCTTCTCTCCACTTCTTTCCTCTTCTCTCCTTTTTCTCTCCTCTTCCCTTCCCCTCCGCCTTGCCTCCCTTTTCTTCTTTTCTTTTCTTTTCTTTTCTTTTCTTTTCCCTTCCCTTCTTTTTCTCTTCTTCCCCTTCTTTTCTTCTTCCCCTTCTTTCTTCTTCTATTCTTTAACTTCTCCTCTCCTCCCCTATTCTCTCCTCCCCTCCCCTCTTCTTTTTCTCTTCTGTTCCCCTCCCCACTCCTCCCCTCTCCTCTTCTCTTCTTTTCTCTTCTCTTTTCCCTTCCCTTCCCTTCCTCCCCCCTTCTCTCCTCTCCTCTCCTCTTCCCTGTTCTGTTCATTATCCAAGGGATATCCCCACCTTTTGCTTCTCTAAGCATTTAACTTACTCAAGAGTCACAAAGTGAAGAAAAGGATGTTCTGAACAGATCTTGTTGGGTTTCTGCGACCACCCAGTCTAAGGACCCATCAGTGTTCATTCCCCCCTTTCCTTGCAACAACCACCCCTCTCTTTCTTTCTTTCTTTCTTTCTTTCTTTCTTTCTTTCTTTCTTTCTTTCTTTCTTTCTTTCNTCTCTCTCTCTCTCTCTCTCTCTCTCTCTCTCTCTCTCTCTCTCTCTCTCTCTCTCTCTCTCTCTCTCTCTCTCTCTCTCTCTCTCTCTCTCTCTTTCTTTCTTTCTTTCTTTCTTTCTTTCTTTCTTTTTCCAGTGACATTTCATCGGCATGAAAGGCAAGTCAACGCAGCAGTTTGCAAACAGAAGAAGGCCTCAGAGCAAGATTGTTCTGTCAGCATCTTCCATCTTGGCCCATGATTGTGCTGGCCCGGTTCAGGGTCGGGGAGTTGAAAAGCCTTTTCATCATTGTATGGACAAAGTCCTACCATTGCAACTCTTCTCATCAAAGGACTTCTTATGTGAAAACTTATTCCCCCCCCTCCCATTCTCTCCCCGAAAGCCAAAAATTGTCCTCCAATCAGCACATAAACATTCGTCCTATTATTTAACAGAAACAAGTCAATCCTTTGGAGTCTAGGAATTGGACCCCCCAAAATCGGTTTTTCTCCTTGTAACTTTCAAGGGAGGAAGGAAGGGAGTATGGAGGAAAAAGAGAAAGGAAGGGAGGAAGGAATTGGGTAGGGAGGAAAAAGGAAGGAAGGAAGGAAGGAAGGAAGGAAGGAGGGAAGGAAGGAGGGAAGGAAGGAAAGAAGGAAGGAAAGAAGGAAGAAAGGAAAAGAGTAGGGAGGAAAAAGGAAGGAAGGAAAGAAGGAAGGAAGGAAGGAAGGAAGGAAGGAAGGAAGGAAGGAAGGAAGGAAGGAAGGAAGGAAGGAAGGATAATGAGCTCTCTATCCTAATGTTCTATCACTGGAGGTTTTGAAGAAAAGATTGGACAACCATTTGTCTGAATTGGTATACAGTCTCTTGCTTGAGCAGGGGGTTGGACTAGAAGACCTCTAAGGTCCCTTCCAACACCGTTCTTCTGCTTTCCTGTTGCATCTGAACCAGGCCACTGAAAACAGCCCAAGTTGCTTTTGAATCCTGATACTCCGTGCTAAGTTACAACAAGCTAGCAGGTTGGCTTTGGAGAATTATCGCTCTCTCTCCAAGGAGATTTCCCAAGTTCAGCATCACCACCCTTACCGACCATACACCCCTGCAGCTGTCTTCAGTTTTTTTCTTCCCTGGGTCTGGACAACCCACCTTATGTAGGGAATTCTAATTACGGAAGCCCACAAGGTCATGCTTGGAGACGGGCTTGGAAAGGGGTCTTGCGAAGCCTTCGAACTTGGCCGTGTCAGATGGTGATTTCATAACAAAGGAATGCTTAATTTCACACTTGAGATCACATCCTCCCCTCCTCCCCTCTGGCCTCTCCCCCGCCTCATGCCCCCTCCCCCCAAATCAGTAAAGCTTGTTGATGCAGGAATTTCCAAAAGTCAAAGACAGGGGAGAAGAATAATCAGTCATTAATCTGGATAATTAGATATTAACATTAGGCTGGGATGAGTAGCGGGCTGGAGGGAAGGGCACTGAGCTAAGGTTAAAAGACTTGGACACATTTGAAGCTTTTTTTCCTGGAGTTCCTGAGAACCTTATGCCACTAGACTCGAAATTCTAGACCTACAAAACCTAGAACTACGCCACCTTCAGTCCGATCTAAGTATAGTATATAAAATCATACATTGCAATGTCCTACCGGTCAATGAATACTTCAGCTTCAACCATAACAACACAAGAGCAAACAATAGATACAAACTCAAGGTTAATTGTACCAAACTTGATTGCAGGAAATACGTCTTCAGCAACAGAGTGGTCAATGTCTGGAATACTCTA
The DNA here is from genome assembly GCA_004319985.1 of Emydocephalus ijimae. NCBI lineage: Eukaryota > Metazoa > Chordata > Lepidosauria > Squamata > Elapidae > Emydocephalus > Emydocephalus ijimae. The sequence continues at coordinate 6,498 of BHEV01024038.1, read as the reverse complement.
CCTGACTCTTGGTTTCTTCCCCAAACCTCAAAAACTTTAACCTTAGACTGTCTACTATTGACCTCACCCCTTTCCTAAGAGGTCTGTAGGGGGCGTGCATAAGTGCACCAATGTGCCTACTGTCCCTGTCCTATTGTTTCTTTTTTTATTTTTCTTATATGTACCCATTTCATGGATTCATAACTATTTTTATCCTTATACCTATTATCTTGTAAGCAATTGACAAATCAAACAAACAAACAAATCTTCCTAGAGTCCTTCAGAAGCCTCCTTTTTTTCTTCTCCAACTTTGATCAGATGGCTAAGTAGGTCAATGGCTGTTGAACTATTAGCAACATTATACAATAGATAGTCCTCAACCTGAAGGACACGGAGGCTCACTGGCTAAGATGCTGAGCTTGTTGATCAGAAAGTTCGGCAGTTCGAATCCTTAGCACCACATCACGGAGTGAGCTCTGGTTCCTTGTCCCAGCTTCAGCCAAACTAGCAGTTCGAAAGCAATTAAATAATACAAGTAGAAAAATAGGGACCCCTTTGGTGGGAAGGGAACAGCGTTCCTCCGTGCACCTTCAGCGTTTAGTCCTGCCGGGCACATGACCATGGAGACGTCTTCGGACAGCGCTTGGCTCTTCGGTTTTGTAACGGAGATGAGCACCAGCCCCGCTGGAGCCGGAAACAACTAGCACAGATTTGCGAGGGGAACCTTTACCTTTACCTTAGTCCTCGACTTATGACACAATGGAGCCCAATCTAACCCTACCCATCAGATTTGCAACCACCATGGACATTCCTTTTTGGGCTCAGCCAGCCTTTTGCTCAAAAACTCTTCGCATCCACCGGTTGCTTGGCATGGTTTCTAGGTCATGCCGGCCCCGAATATCGAAAGAAGGAAAACAAGTTTTCTCGACTCATCGGGAAATATCCCTGGAATTTCTTCCGCGTGGGCCTGGATTCTGGATTCCAACCTGAATGTAGTCAAAACAAAACTGCAGTTGAAGTCTAGGGGGGAAAGTTCAAGCTTTTCCTTGGATGGCTTTCACAGCTATGGGAGGAAAAAATAAATAAAGTCTGGTGTGCTGGAGGAAAAAAAAAACGGACAAAGCTGAGCAGTGCTAGAAACAAGGGTAGGTTCATCTGCATGGACATGATGAGGTCTTCCTGTCGTGCTGTTGATGTCTAGAAAGCTTGCTTGGCCAGATCAGCTGAGCCAATTGATGTTCCCTTCGTTAGCATCGGGGTACCATGCTGTACTCCAGTGTTTGATATCGTCTTCTACCAGGTGGATTCTGGGGATAATCATCATCTAGAAGATCTTCTTGCCTTGCAGCTGTCAATCAGACTCTGGTCCTTTTAGCGGCCAAACTTTCAGCTCATCCTTGGCCCATCCAGTGTTATGTAATATATGGGGGCCTATGCATGATTTTGTGTTTATTTATTTATTTATTCTGTCATGTTTTTGAAGTGTATATATTGGAGGGGGGGACCCTTTGAGTGCTGCATGCAATGAAATTTCATTTTAATGTTTGCTGATTAGTGTACATTCAAAGTGACAATAAAGTTATTGTATTGTACTGTATTGTATTCTATTGTGTTCCCTATTCCCTATTCCCTATTCCCTTTTCTGTTCTGTTCTGTTCTGTTCTGTTCTGTTCTGTTCTGTTCTGTTCTACTCTACTCTACTCTACTCTACACTCTACTCTACTCTACTCTACTTACTCTACTCTACTCTACACTCTACTCTACTCTACTCTACTCTACTCTACTCTACTCTCTACTCTACTCTACTCTACTCTACTCTACTCTACACTCTACTCTACTCTACTTACTCTACTCTACTCTACTCTACTCTACTCTACTCTACTCTACGCTCTACTCTACTCTACTCTACTCTACTCTACTCTACTCTTCTCTACTCTACTCTACTCTACACTCTACTCTACTCTACTCTACTCTACTCTACTCTACTCTACTCTACTCTATTTTATTCCGTATTCTATTCTATTCTGTTCCATGGGTTGATTGCTCTCACTGTCAGAAAATTCCTCCTTATTTCCAGATTGAATCTCTCCTTGATCAATTTCCATCCATTATCCCTTGTCTGGCCTTCAGGGGCTTTGGAGAATAGCTTGACTCCCTCTTCTTTGTGGCAGCCCCTCAGATATTGGAAGGCTGCTCTCATGTCTCCCCTGATCCTTCTCTTCCCTAGACTAGCCAGGCCCAGTTCCTGAAACCATTAATCGTATATTTTAGCCTCCAGTCTCCTAACCATCCTGCTTGCTCTTCTCTGCACTCTTTCTAGAGTCTCAACATCTTTTTTATAGTGATGTCTGGATGCAAATAGAGACTTATTTCTATAACTGACATTGGTTTTTTGGGATATCTTCTAAGTAGCCAACCTCAAGCAAGAAGTGGTTGAGGTCTCAGGGGGCCTCTGGAAAGAGGCTGATGAAAACCTTTGAAAGTCACCTCAGGTTCCCTTCCCTGGTTGACCATCTGAGTGACCATCATTCCATCCTTGTGTCCACCTTCTTCCTTCTCCAATCCTGTAACGATACTATAAACATTTGGTAGAACACATAAGACTTTCCTGAAATGTTTGTTATTTCCAGAGGTTTACCGGTGAGTCACTGTCGGGCACACTAACTTTTTTGTTACCTGGTGTGTACCTGGGGCCAGCTCCAAGTTTCTGTGGGCCCACCCTGAGAGGCGTCTCTCCACGAAAGCTCACCACTTGTGCCCTTACTTTGATGTTTTCCCACTCTTCCTTGCTGATCCCCAATTTCTGTAGAAACAGCTGGCCAGGTGGGCAAAGGCCTTGCTAGAAGGAAAGCAAGCTGAGAGATGGTGAATGGACTCACAACTCAGATAGGATCAGGCATCTAGCCTTCAACATCTAAACAGAACAAACAGAGTTCAGTTCTCTCCTCACCTATTTGATTGGGCAATTCATTCATTCATTCATTCATTCATGCCTACCTCTCTTTTCTTCAGGATTTTCTTTGCCACTATTGTTCAATGAATCACTGCAGTTGTTCAGTTAGTAACATGGTTGTTAAGTGAATCTGGCTTTCCATTTAATTTGCTTCTCAGAAGTTCACAAAGAATGATTGCATTACAACATATTTAGCTGGGCAATTCATTCATTCATTCATTCTTTCTTTCTTTCTTTCTTTCTTTCTTTCTTTCATTCATTCATTCATTCAATTGTTCATCCATCCACCCATTCAATCATCCATCCATCCATTAATTTATCCATCTATTCATTTAATCGTTCATCTGTCTGTCCATCCACCCACCAATTCATCCATCCATCCATCAATTAATTCATCCATCTATCCATTCAATCGTTCATCCATCATCCATCCATCAATTCTTCATTCATCCATCAATTCATTCATCCATCCATCTATCCATTCATTCAATCATTCATCTATCCATCCATCCATCCATCCATCCACCCATCAATTTTTCATCCACCCATCAATTCATTAATTTATCCATTCATTCAATCGTTCATCCATCCACCCATCAATTTTTCATCCATCTACCCATCAATTCATTCATCCATTTATCCATTCATTCATTCAATCCATCCATCCATCCATCCATCAATTCATTCATCCATATATCCATTCATTCAATCGTTCATCCATTCATCCACCCATCAATTCATTCATCAATTTATCCATTCATTCAATTGTTCATCCATCCATCCACCCATCAATTTTTCATCCATCTACCCATCAATTCATTCATCCATTTATCCATTCATTCATTCAATCCATCCATCCACCCATCAATTCATTCATCCATATATCCATTCATTCAATTGTTCATCCATCCATCCATCTACCCATCCAGAATAGAGCTGGAAGGTGGTCTTGTAAAAAAGGCTCAGGAGTTCTGGTATAAAATTTGGACATGGCTAGAGGGAATGACGGGCCTAAAAATTTGTTACAAACCAGAGATGTTCTTACTGGGAATAATGGAAGAGAAATTTAGCAAAGCTGATACCTATCTAATTATACATGTAATCACTACAGCAAGGATGATATTCGCCCCAAATTGGAAAACAAGTGAAATTCCTAGTGAGGAAGTTACAATTGGTAAGATATTACAATGCGCCGAAATGGATAGGTTGACTTTAGAATTGAAGGGTCAAGATGAGTCAGAATACCATAAAATAGGGAATACATTTTAATACTGGAGGGACGCAAAAGGGAGTTCATAAAATTGAAATACGAATTTAAGGTGAAATAGGCAAGAGATGAGGGACCTCATATTTGAGAATTAATGAGAAAAATTTAAAAACTACAATGTCTAAATGTATATATGTATATAAATCTACATAACTTCTTTATCTTTCTAAATGCAAAATGTACTGACAGAAATGTGTGTCAAAGAAGGCAACCATGTTCAATGTTTTTCATGTTTAATACTCAACAAAATTTATTTATTTTTTTAAAAAAGAACAGAACTAGAAGGGACCTTGGAAGTCTTTTAGTCTAGCCCATACATACCTATATATACCATCGATCCTATATGCCATAGATGCAATCCTAAAGCCATTTCTGCAAAGCAGAGATATTGGAAAAGGGAACAGGCAGAAGGGGGAAAAAAAACAACACCACAGACCAAAATTTCTGTGAAAGAATTGCTGGTGGACAGCTGTGAGAGCTCATTCTTTTGCAAGGTCTGAGGACCTTCCAGAAACATCCTTGGCTTGAAAGCTTGAATTCTACTGCCATCGTGTGGGAGGGAAAAAAAAAAAAGGTTTCGTGGGCATTGCTTCACAACTTTTGGTCGCTGCTTGGCTCACGTTTGGTGGCTGGCAGGTTTCACTGGGTGAATTTAGGGAGACTACCTAAAACCCTTCCATGCTATTTAAGGTTAGCTTCCCAAGCCAACAGCTGCGTAGGGATGGCTGGAAGGAAACCAGCGAGACGATCCAAATGGTTGCAGAACTTTGTCGGTGTTAAGGCTAGGCCAGCATGTGTGTGTGTGGGGGGGGGGTTGTCTGTGTGTATGTGTGTGTGTGTGTGTGTGTGTGTATAGGTGTGAAGGAGAAACAGCTTGCCTATGGCTTCCTGGGAAAGAGGAATCCAACTTCGTGCTTGGAGTCTCTTAGAAAGAGTCTCACGATTGCACTGAAATGGACAAATTTACCCTAAAATTAAAAGATACGGAAGAGCCTCCAAGAGGGCAAAAACAGCCTCCCGGGGCTCCGAAGGCTCTCTGGAAGCCGGAAATGGGCCCATTTCCGGCCTTCAGGGAGGCCCGTGTTTTGTCCTCCCAAGCCTCCGTGTGCCGTGCACTTACCTGCATCCAAAACGGGTCACCTGGGGGCTCCTGGGGGGGGAGGGGTGGGCAGGGCCAGAGAGGAGTGGGATTTGGGGGTTCCCCACACTGCACAGAATCTTAGCTATGGGACTCACCTGAACCCCTGCGAACTCCCAGCATCCCACCTCGGATCATAGAGCTGGATGGAGTGGAATTTCCCCCTTGCCAGTTGGGCCCAGGAGATCCAGATGGGAAGGTTTCTCTGTCATCCTTGGTTCAATTTTACAACACAGGCAGTCCTCGACTTACAACAGTTCACTCAGTGACCGTTCAAAGTGACAACGTCACTGGGGAAAAAAAGGGACTTATGGCCGTTTTTCACACTGACGACCATTGCAATTGTGCATTTTTCACACTTACGACCTAGGTTCATGGGATTTACCTTCGGACGCTCGACAGCTGACTCACATTTATGACCGTTGTTGCATCCCGGGGTCCTACGATCCCCTTTTGCGACCTTCTGACGAGCTGGATTTGCTTAAGAACTGTGTTACTAATGTAACAACGGTGGGGATTCACTTAACAACCATGGTGAGAAAGGTTGTAAAATGGGGCAAAACTCCCTCAACAATTGTCTTACTTAGCAACGGAAATTTTGGGTTCGGTTGTGGTCGTAAATCCAGGATTATCTGTAATCCTTTAGGTAAGCACTGAAAATACAGAGAGTGTCCAGGTTGTCCTCTGCTGCCCCGTTTTCCAAAAGTGGGACTTCCAAAAACTGGACAATGTTTAAGCTAACATTCCTTAGTAGGATAGCTAATGGAACGGCAATTTTGTTTTTTGAGAAGGTAATTTTAAAGAGTTCCTCTGTATTCTTCGGTTTAAGTAAATAATTGCCATCGAGTCAAACAGATCCGGAATTAAACATTTGAAGGAATGTATGAAGCATTAAAATTTTTAAGTTTTAAATTTTTAGCAAAAAAAAAAAAAAAAAAGTTTAAGACAATGTAAGNAAGTAAACTCAGACTCAATGCGATGGAGCAAAGTTTATCTTTTACTAGGAAATAAATTGGTAGCTACAAAACAATTCCGAAATTGAGAAATTGGTGAGTGAACCCATATATAAAGACTTAGGTTTGTTCCTGCTGTGTCCTAACGCGCATGCCCGAAATCCCCGCGTGCTGATTGGTCAGGACGCGGGGATTTCGAACCGGCCGA
>BHEV01024035.1:0-26097 GCA_004319985.1 Emydocephalus ijimae | reverse complement strand
CAGTTTATTTCCTAGTAAAAGATTAACTTTGCTCCACCGTATTGAGTCTGAGTTTTACTTTCTTGGGATTTAAAAGGAGCAGCAAACTGACAGCTTATCTACATGCCTTTTATTTCTATATCTTGGCGGATGTTTCTAGTTGACACTTCCAAAGTCAGAATAAATAGTAGTGGGGACAATGGACATTCTTGTCTTGTGCCTCTTTTAATATTAATATTCTCTTTTATGTCCCCATTTACAAACACTTTTGTAGTCTGCTTAGTGTGTATTGCATTGATCATATTAATAAAATTTTTCCTCAAATTCCATATACTTTACCTGCAGTATCATGAATTGCCAGTTTACAATATCAAATGCTTTCTGCACATCCAGAAACAACAGCTCCATTTGTTTTTCTGGGTGTTCTTTTTAATATTCCAAAGTGTTCAAAATTATTCTCATTTTGTTTTTAATTTGTTTTTAATTCAGTAAGAAATCATTCTGGTCTAGATGTATAAATTCATTCAGGAATTTCTTCAAACTTTCAGCTATTATTGATGTGTATATTTGTAGTCCACATTTAAAAGAGTGCTAGGTCTATAATTTTTAATCTGCGATAAATCTGTGTCTTCTTTCGGTATGAGGATGATATTTGTTTCCACACAGGATTTTGATATTTTAGCTTCTAACAGGACTTCATTGTTAATAATAGTCCCAGGGAGTCTTGTAGTTGTCTATAGAATTCTGCTAGTAGGCCATCTGGTTCTGGTGTTTTATTATTGTTCTCTCTCTTAATTGCCTCTGTTAATTCAAACATTGTTTTCATTTAATTTAGATTTTATTTCTTCAGGGACTTTAGGTAACCCAGCCTCTTCTAAGTATCATTTTATTTCATCCTTTGATAGTTCCTCTTGGTTGTACAGATTTTCAAAATAGTTCTGAATTATTATTATTTTTTTTGCTGTAATTTTGATGCTGTAGTGTACCTTTCTCATCTATCACACTTTGTATCTGTTTTTTTTCCTTTTTTAATTTGTATGCCAACTGTCTTCCTGGTTTATTAGCATTTTTGAATAAATTTTGTTTTATACTCTTAAATTTTCCTGCTAATTTTTCTTTTTCAAATAAGTTCAGTTTCTGTTTTATTATTTCTATTTGATTTTTGAGCTTCTTTTCTTGTGGCTTTTTCTTTAGTTCCAGTTCTAGTCTATTGTACTCTCCCTCCAGTGTTTTTTCATATTGCTTCTTTTCCTTATTTTTCCTTCCTATATAAGATATAGCTAATCCTCAAAAGTATGCCTTCGCTGTGTCCCTTACATTTTGTAGTGCAGTCTCCTTCTTTCTATTTTCTTTATAGAAAAATGGCATTTCTTTTTCTGTTATTTGTATGAATTCTTTATGTTATATTCTTGGCATGGCGCAAGAAGTGGAGACGAATCGATGAACAGTGAACTTCAACTCTTTATTTAACATGGTGCAACAGCTCGGCTAATGGCCACAACAGCCCCCTTTATATAGGCAAGCTCTTGGGTATTTAGCCAATGAAAACACAGGAACGTTAACCAATGAGAAGGGCTCGTAAACAGCCAATCAGATTCTCCTGAACGGACCAATCCGATATCGCTATTATCGGCCAATCAGAAGTGCAGGGCCAGAACCCTGCACTTTATTTTAAGGTTTCAACAATCTTTATTCAAGCACTTTTATTAATTCACAACACCCCTTCCCCCTGGGTTCCGTTTAAGGGGTGCGGTCACGTAGTCTTTGAAGTAGGCTGTTTGATTTACGTTGTCCTCCCAGTATTTGTCTAGAGTCTTGTTGAGGTAGAACATTATCTGGTGAACAGGGTGCCTCTGGTTCTGTATCTAAACTTCTGTTACCACTAATGTCCTTGGTATCCCTTTGAGGCGAATTTACCCCTGTCCCCGATCCTTCTTCTGAGTGGTCATTTCTTCCGCTTGTGCTTTCCGCCGTTCCAAACTCAGTCTCCTCAGCGTCTCCTCCCCCCTGAGCTTGGAAATCACCAGAATCGCAGACCCCAGACTGCAGCCTTGAACGCAGCTGATCAATATGGCGTTTCCATATTCTATCGTCGTGACATTTCACTCGGTACGATCTGGGTCCGGTTACTTGGATTACAGTCACCTCGACCCACAATGGGTCACCATATAAGTTTCTCGCGAAAACCAAGTCGCCTACCTGGAAGTTACGGCATTTCCCGCTGGATCCGTGTGGTTTCTCAGGTTCGTACGATGGGTGTAGTCGGTCGAGGTGGGAGCGGAGTTTTCGTCCCATCAATAATTCAGCCGGAGTTTTGTTGGTGATGCTGGGTGGAGTGATGTGCTGCAAAAGGAGTATCCGGTTAATCTTGTCTTCGATATTGCCATAGTCCATTTTATGTAGAGTTCTTTTGACGAATTGTACCATGTGCTCGGCCCTCCCATTGGCCGCAGGATGCGCCGGTGAAGTTAGCGCATGGCGAATACCGCGGTCCGCCAGATACTGTTCAAAAGAAAGTGCGATAAACTGGGGCCCGTTGTCGGATACCAGAACGTCCGGTAGTCCGTGTGTTGCAAATAACCTGTCCAATTTCCTGATGACTGATTTGGTTGTTATATTTTTCATCTCATGGATTTCGAGCCAGTTCGAGTAGGCATCCACTGTTAACAAAAATGTGTGTCCATTCGTAGGTCCCGCAAAGTCCAGATGAATACGGGACCATGGTCCCCTGGGTGTTTCCCATTCTGTTGGGGTTGCTTTCGGTGGGGCATTGCTGACTTCCTGGCATTTGGAACAAGTCTTTACCCAGGCTTCGATCTGCTTGTCTATGCCCGGCCACCACGCATAGCTTCATGCGAGTGCTTTCATGCGCACGATGCCGGGGTGGCCATCGTGCAAGGTTTGCAGTACTGCTCGCTGTAACCGCTCTGGGACGATGACTCTATCACCCCAAATGATGCAGCCCTTCTGAGAAAACAGTTCCATCTGTCGACTTTTGAAGGGAACGTAGTTGTCAGGGATTTGGTCCAATGGCCATCCATGCTCTACCCAGCTTAGGATACGTGCTAAAATGGGATCGCGTTTAGTTTCAATCGCGATATCACGAGCTGTCAGCGGCGGTTTTTGGAGTGTCTTGATCTGCAGTGTTGTGATGGTTGGAGCAGGGTCTTCTAATATGCTTAATGCTTCAGCGTGGAGAATGGCTTTCCCCGGGCGGTGTTGCAACTTATAATTATAGGCAGCCAAGAATTCTGACCAGCGAGTCATTCTGGGAGATAATATATAAGGGGTTGGTTTATCTCCTGCTATTATTCCCAGTAAAGGTTTATGATCAGTTATTATAGTGAAAGCTCGCCCATAAATATATTCATGAAATCGTTTAACAGCAGATACAATAGCAAGAGCTTCCTTATCGATTTGACTGTAATTGCGTTCTGCTTTAGATAGTGTTTTTGAAAAATAGGCAACAGGGGCTTCATTTCCGTTTGGTAAAACGTGGCTCAAAATGGCGCCCACTCCGAATGGTGATGCATCACATGCAACCTTAAAGGCAAAGTCTCATTATACTGCATCAAAACAGCGTCGGAGGTCAATAGGTTTTTTACTTGTCGAAACGCATATTCCTCCCGGTGCCCCCAAACCCAGGTTGCTTTTTTGTCCAATAAACGATGTAGGGGTTCGGCTACGGTTGCTTTGTGAGGCAGAAAGATGTTACAAAAATTGATAAGGCCTAGGAAAGCTTGGAGATCAGCCTTATTGTGGGGTTTTGGGGCATTTTTGATTGCCCTCAGTTTGCTATCGGTGGGGTGAATGCCTTGTTTATCTATTAAATATCCTAAAAATTCTACTCGATCCATACATAGTTGACACTTGTTTTTTTTAACTTTGAGACCCGAGTCTTTAAATCTCTGAAGAACCAACCCCAGGCGCTCCCTTAGTATTTCTTGAGTTGGAGCAGCAATTAAAGCATCATCAAAATAGGGCACAATGCCTTTGATCCCTTGTAATAGTCTTTCCATCAAGCTTTGAAAGATTCCCGGGGCCACGCTTACTCCGAATTGGAGTCGGTTACATTTAAACTTACCTCGGTGCGTAATGATCGTTTGGGCCTCTGCCGTTTTTTTGTCTACAGGCAATTGTTGGTATGTCTGGGCTAGATCTAGTTTAGCGAAGACTTTTCTGCCCCCCAGGGAATGGAGAAGGTGTTGCACCACCGGTACCGGGTAAGCGTTTTGCTGCAGGGCGTGATTCAGGGTGGCTCGGTAGTCCCCACAAATTCTTAACGATCCATCCGGCTTGATGGCTGTCACGATTGGGGTTTTCCAGGAAGAATGGTCGGTTGGTTCTAACACACCCTGGGCTATTAATTTATCAAGCTGCTCGTCAATCTTTAGTTTAAGGGCAAATGGAACTCGACGAGGCTTAAGGCGAATGGGAGCTATTTCGGGGTTGAGGTTAAATGATATCGGGGTCCCCTTGTACTCGCCTAGTTTATCTGCAAAGACATCCTGGAATTCTTGGATGAGAGCCTCTTCCCAGTCGTTGCTGCTGGATCGGTGAATGCCGGCTACTTCAATTCCAAGAGGAGCGAACCATTGGAGGCCTAACAAGCTAGGCCGATCCTTGTCAAGTACAGTCAAGTGTAGAGATGCAGTACGATTTTTAAATGAGACATGGACTTGGCTGGATCCAACGACTGGAATTCAATTTCCCTGGTAATCTTTGAGTTTGACTCTTTGGAATCGGAGGTCTTGTCGCTAGACGGTAGGGATGAGTTGCTTGAGGGTCTTCCAGGAAACCATCGAGAGAGACGATCCTGAATCGACTTCCATCATACAAGGCTGGTTTTCGATGGCCAACTTTACCTGGATCTTCTTGGCATCCAGTGATGAGGCATGACCAATCGTAATGGTTTGGTGCATCTCTTCTTGCTTCGTTGAGTGGTTTAGGGGTCTGTTTCTGTAGGAGTGGTTGTTCCATTGGTGGTTCAAGGGTTCTCGCTTTACAGGACGGCTTCCTGTAGATTGGCGATAGTTAACCCCCCTCGGGGGCTGGCTGGGTCCTTGTTTGCTTCTACAGACCTGTCTGATGTGGCCTCTTTTCCAGCACACATGGCAAAGCACATCGAGGAATTTGCAGTCTGATCGGGGGTGGTTTGCCTCACAACCAGCGCATTGGTACTGTGATTTCTGGCATTGGTCTCGTTCAGACCGGAGCCGGTTGACCTCTTCTTCATCGCTTTCTGATGACAATTCGAGGTCCTCGTGGTGGGCTGTCGTTGCCGGTTCTTCTAAGTGAGATGAAACTTTGCTGGTGAGTTGGCGAAGTGGAGCGTGGGTGCGGCGCATTCGGGCATCCGACTTCCTGGTTGCTTCTGCTGCAGTAGCGTCAGTGATGGCATCTGTAAGGCTAATGTCGCCTTTCACCATCAGCTTACTCTGCACGCCTGGTGAATCTAATCCCAGAACTATTCGGTCTCTCAGGTCGAATGGAGTGGGTGGTATGACGCTGCCGGACATGGTTCCGCCGTTGGTGCGTTTCAGCCACGTGCTCTGTTATCGCTCTGTAGTGTTCAGTCAGATCTGACGTCTCCACATCCCATCCTCGTCGCCAGTGTTATATTCTGTGCGTGGCGCAAGAAGTGGAGACGAATCGATGAACAGTGAACTTCAACTCTTTATTTAACATGGTGCAACAGCTCGGCTAATGGCCACAACAGCCCCCTTTATATAGGCAAGCTCTTGGGTATTTAGCCAATGAAAACACAGGAACGTTAACCAATGAGAAGGGCTCGTTAACAGCCAATCAGATTCTCCTGAATGGACCAATCTGATATCGCCACCATCGGCCAATCAGAAGTGCAGGGCCAGAACCCTGCACTTTACTTTAAGGTTTCAACAATCTTTATTCAAGCACTTTTATTAATTCACAACACTTTATCTTTTAATATAGATTGATTTAACATCCATCTCACTTTTTTCTTATATCCTTCACATTTAATCCTAATTGAGTTGTGGTCTGCCCATATAATTGGTTCTATTTCTATTTCCTGTACATTAGTACTTAGTTCTGATGATATCCATGCCATATCTATTCTTGACAAGGATGGATGGCTATTTGAGTAGTATGTATATTGTTTTTTCTCTGGATTTCTTTCTCTCCATGTATCTTGAATACTCATTTCTTCCATCAGTTTAAAGAAAGTCTTTGGTAGGGTTTTCCTTGTCTTTTTATTTGTTTTACTGCTTCTGTAGTCTAGCTTTGCATCTATGATTCCATTAAAGCAGGGGTCCCCAACCACCAGGCCCTGGACCGGTACCGTTCCGTGGATCACTTTGTGCCGGGCCGCAAAGAAATAAAAATAAAAAATAAAATAAAAATGGCAGCTTTCTTCGCCTTTGGTGAATGCTGTGGGGATCAGGGATCAAGAACACAAAGGAGAGAAGGGGAGGGAGGAAGTAACCAAAGCCTGTCCTGCTCTCCGGCTCAGCGGCTTTGGTTTCCTCCCACCTCGTTCCTCTCTCAGTCGCTCCCTCGCTCCTCCACCAGCCCAGGAAGAAACTGCTTCAAAGAAGTCAGCAGGGTGGCTTCCTGTCAGCACAGCTCCTCTGAAGCGCCCGTTCATCCCCACCCAGCTGCCTGTGGTTTAATCCAGTGCTCTGTTCTGCCTGCCTGCCTTTGTTTCTGGTTGTTTTGGAGCAGCTTTGGCTGAGAATAATAACTATTCACCTCTTTTTCTCAGCCGAAGCTGCTCCGAAACAACCAGACACGAAGGCAGGCTGGCAGGCAGGCAGAACAGAGCACTGGATTGAACTGCGGGTGGCTGGGTGGGGGTGAACAGGCACTTCGGAGGAGCTGCACCGACGGAAAGCCACCCTGCCAGCTTCTTTGAAGCAGTTTCTTCCTGGACTGGTGGAGGAGCGAGAGAGCAACTGAGAGAGGAACAAGGCAGACACCTGAGGGATGAGGCTGAGGGAGGGAGGGAGACACCTGAGGGATGAGGCTGAGGAAGGCAGGGCCGAGAGGCGGGGCTTCTCAGCCATCCTGCAGGGACTTATCCTGAGCCGTGGAGACAGCCGTGGGCCGCCACCGCCCAGCGCTCAGTTTTGAAGGCGCTCCTCAGCCAGGCACAGTTCCTGAATCTGCAGCTGAAACCCTCCATTTTAAATGTCCCAATAGAAGAGAATATCTGTTGCTCAGGGTTGCAATGAGGAGGCATTGATGCTCCCTGAACTTGGTGGTTTGCTGGCAGAAGTTTTATTACCTGACTAGGTAACAACATCAGATGTTACCTTGTCAGGTAATGAAACGTCTGCAAGCAAACCACCAAACTCGGACTCCCCCCTATCCCCCCGGTCCTTGAAAAAGTGTTTCTGCGTGAAACTGGTCCCTGGTACAAAAAAGGTTGGGAACCACTGCATTAAAGTCTCCTTTAAGACAAATGTTTTCATAGTCCAGTTCTGCAATTTTCTCCTGAAGTTTCCCATAAAAATCTTTTTGCTTGTTGTTTGGGGTATATATATTGCTGTCAAGAGCACCTGTTTGTGGTTTATTCTTACTTCCACCATCAATATTCTCCCATCTTCATCTGCATATATTGGTTTGGCTTTTATTGTTTCTTTGATATATAAGATCACCTCTTTTTCTTTTGTTATGTCAATGAAAAATATAGTTTTCCAATTTTGGGGTCGCAGAGTGTTCATAGATAATGAGAGTTGGAAGGGACCTTGTAATTCATCTAGTTCAACCCCCGCCCCGCCCAAGCAGGAGACCCTACACCATTTCTGACAAATGGCAGTCCAATCTCTTCTTGAAAGTCTCAAGTGATAATGCTCCCACAACTTGGTTGATTGCTCTCACTGTCAGAAAGTTTCTCCTTATTTACAGTTTGCTGTATTCAGGGGTGGGATTCAAATTTCTTAGCAACTGGTTCTGTGGGTGTGGTCTAATTTGTGGGTGTGGCTTGGTGGTCATGTGACTGGGTGGTCATGGCTTGCTGACTAGGTGTGGCTTGGTGGTCACATGACTAGCTGGGCATGGCTTGTATGTAAACATTGTAAATATTTATATAAATATTGAATTTTGTATTAAAAAAAGAACAATTTTTACCCAAAATCAGGCAAAGCAGGCAAGCAGATTGAGTTGCTTGCAGAATCACAGATTCACTCACAGATCTACCTTTTTGCAATCTGCTGCCTGAGTCTGTCACATAAAATTTGCTTGCACAACACAGGCAAGTTGGATGGTGCACATGCAAGATAAAGAGTGTGTCAGCTATGGAAGTCATCGCTGCCACATAGTTGAAGAAATTGGGAGGGGGTGGTGTTAATTGAGTAGTTCTTAGGAGACAAAATATATTATTTTGATAGCTCAAAGTTACAGAGTGGGGTGCAGAAAGAATTAAAACTTACTTTGGGATTGGTGCATGTGATCTGGTGATGAAGAAAAAGGGAATGGGTTGTAGCTTGGGACTTCGTGGGGAAGCCGGAAAGATTTAGTTCTGGATTTCCCTATGTGCCAGGTACTCTTCTAATAAAAGTACTTTGAGATGGTGTGTGTCTTGGAGTTACTGATAGGAAGGGAATTTCCCTGGAACACTGACAGAGTGACTGGGTGGGGAGGGGTGGGTGGAGAGGGGCGGGGCCAGCCAGTGGCATGATTTGCCAGTTCTCCAAACTGTGTAGAATGGTAACAACTGGTTCTATAGAACTGGTCCGAACTGGTAGAATCCCACCCTGGCTGTATTGTCTTTTGATATGTACTTCTTGTAAGCAGATTACACTAAGTCCATTTTTTTTGCAGTTTTGTAAATAATCGTGTCCTTTTCATGAGAGAATTTAGTCCATTTATATTAATCGATAGTAGACTTGTTCCTTTTTTCATTGTTTCACTTATAGGTGGGTTTTGCTGTTTTAGTTGCTCCTGTTTCTCTCTGCTCCTTTGGTCTTACTCCTTCTTGGTTTGCTCGTTTCTTTTGTTCAACTTCGCTTCCTTCTTGTTGCTTAGTCATAATTTCATCTGTCATTAATTCCTCTTGTCATCTATTTCCTACTTCTTCTCTTCTTATTTGTTGCTCCTGTGACTTAAAGTAATCGTCATAGAATTCATATGCACTATCCAGTTTATGTCTTTTGTCATTCCAGGTAACCAAAATTCCCTCCGGTATCAGTCATCTGAAGGTTACTTGATGTTAAATCAACTGTCCTGTCAGAATGAGTTTTCCAGGATCAAACAGAGAGTTTGCAGACTCCCTGTGATTAACGGAAGTTCCCCCTCTACCTGTGCCACCTCTCCAAGGTGGCTTGGGTCCAACTGAATCCAATTGGACCTCCTGACAGGTAGACTATGGCAACTTAACACGGAGCCCCGTGAAAGCTCGCCATTCTTGCTCCATCTCCTGGTCTATAATTTTTTTCTATTACCAAGTTATTATAAAATAGATGTTTCAAAAAAATAACATTTTAAAACATTTTTAAAAAGAAGAAAAAGAATCTGTGCAGTGTCAGGGCTGGCTTAATAAGCTATAGATAGTTCCCTAATGTAAATGTCTGATAATGTAAATGGAGATTTTGTCTTGCTAAAACAACTTCTTTCTTTCCTTCCTTCCTTCCTATGAAATTTTTCTCTGTGGGAAAAACATGGCATCTCCTTCCTTCTCTTTCATTTTATTAATTTTAGGCAAGTTTTTTACACTGCTCACTGCTAACCCAGCTGCATTTCATCAAGTATAAAATCCTGATACATTTAATTACTCATTTGTCTTGATAAAATTAGTTTTGATAATTATTTCAATTAAGTTAAAATAAAATAATGAAGTGAGCAAAGTGAACAAAGTGAAAGATCATTTTCTATTTTATATCTTAGTACTTTTTTTGAAATGCTGCCATCTTATGTTCATCTGTACACATAGCAGACTAACCTGGAAGAATTATCATGCTGATAGAACTGATTCTTAACAACAAAAGATCTTTTCCAAGTAAATTGTTCTGTTTTCAATACTCTCATTTATGAACTATATTCAAATATTCTGTCACTTTTGGACTATTAGTTCCACAATTTCATAATTTTCAACATTGTATAATGCCATAATATATTGTTATGATGTGTATTGTATAATATAGATTAAGATATGCCTTTATAATCAAAGAGTATCCAATTAGAATTTTTACTATTAGAATTGAGGAATGCAGTAAACAAAGTTCATTGTTCAAAGTTCTTATTTCTTTTGGCCAAAGTCCTTTATAATGTTTTAGAAGAAATGTCCACAATCCACAATCTGTTGTACAATGTGATAGCAATGAATCCAAGAACTCGTTTTGATTCTCTCCCAAATATTAATTAGTTTTTACAAATAGGAGATCTATTTATAGTTATCTTTTATTAATAATTTTCTGCTGCTATCACAAGCAACCTTTAGGCTCCTATTAGTTGCAGTATATTGAAAACTATTTTCTTTTCTCCAAAATGATAAATATATTAACACAGAGCATAGAACAATATTTTGTGATAAAATAATGTTGGTACACATAACTTCAGAATTTCATTTGTAAATCTTAGATGCAGTTGTGAAAAAAAATTATCTTGGCCAATACTCCGAATAATTAGTAGAAATTTACAAAAGCTCCTTAAATTTCTAAGAGGATATGGTTCTTCTTTCACTGCCAAAAATTAGTCAACTGAATGATTTCCAAATAGGACTAGACTTGGTCAGCATTTGGATGGTTCTAGTGATAACTATAATACATGGTGGTTTCATGTTGCCTTATGCCATTACAAAATTTAATACATTTTAGAGTCTTTGATATACTTCCTATAAGTTGCTTTCATCATTTTTAGGACAGCCCTATGTTAGGATTGTCTAGTTCTTTCTGAATAATTGGAGATCCAGGTTGAGAAATGATCTACTTTGTTGCAAAATTAAGTAATAATGAAAGCAATACCTGAAAAGGAGACTTACCATTTCATAAATGAATACATATTATATTAAATGAAGCATATGCTCGCTTGGACAACAAAATACATGGTTAAATTTTCAATAGCATATTAGAAGACTTTAAGGATTAATAAAAGAGAGTTCCATCAATTACCCTTGAGATTTCCATACTCACACATTCTACTCCTTTTCTTACATCTTACATCTGCACTAGAGCTATCAGGTTCATCTGTGCTTCCAACTTTATTAACTTTAGTTAACTTTATTAACTCAACATGAAAGAACTAAAAAAAGTGTATTAATAAGATTTTAAGTCATTTAGTAAACAAAACAGCAAATTTCTGTTGCAAATTCCATTCTGTTGAGGGTCCTTTGAAGACTATTCAGAAAGATGGTTCAAAATGAGGGTGAAGGTTCATTCTCTGAGCTTCTGGTTTGATTTCTGAATGTTTTGTTATCATATTAGGTAACATCTTCATCAGAGTTTAATGATTTAATCCCATAAACTCCCCTAAATTTGGGAACAGCCCAGAGAACAAGCTACAGATATTTGCCACTATTGGAATGGTTCAAAATGTAGCAGATTGTAGAATACAGTGGTGACTGCATTGTTGTGACCTATAAACCTCTTTACGGTTTGTTACCTTACCTGCAGGACTTTCTCCTCCATAGCAGTCTGCCCACCTGTGTGGAAAGACTGTCTGTCTGTCTGTTTAATGTTGATTTTCCTGTTTCTTATTCCAGAAGTCAATTGACTGGAGTGATATGGGGGGGGGGGTGTTTGCTTTTTGTATGATTTAGGCTTATGCATGCAGAGATGAAAACAAACCTCAAAAAATCGGGGGGTGGGGGGTGGGATGTGCCTACTATTCCTTTTCATAAAATCCTGATAGTTGCCCTTTCATTACAGAGTCTTTCTGGCAGCTCCTAAAAGTCTTTAAAGATGACAGAGCTTCATTATAGAGCTGGACAATGCAGATATAATCCTCACCCACCCTTAATGGAATCCATTCTTATAACAGATTTAAATCTATTGATAACCATTAAAAAGTATCCAGAGGAATTCAAGCCCTAGAAGGGCTGCATCTAAATTTACAAGTTAAGCATCATCATCGTCAAATCATTGCCACCATCATTTCAATCAGCAAAAAGCAAGGAATTTGTATCATAACAATCTGCATCAATTTATGTGACAAATACAGTAAATATATTCTTCTTCATTAATTAGGCTTGCTTACTGACAAATGAGGTGGATAAACTAATCAGACTTGTTAATTTGTTACATCTTAAGCAATACCATGGGCTGTTCTATGTATAAGTCACAAGAGTTGGAAGTGCTTACATTCTTTTTTTCGATCAACTTGTTTTACTAAATCTGGCAAATGTATTTCTGAAAAGCAAACACAGCAAAGAATTGTCTATTCATACAACTGCAATATTTCACAGTATACTACTACATATTAACTCAGTCTCAAAGTGGTCTACAACTTATGTGAAATGTAAACCATTTTTTGCAAACATGGACATCCACAAAAGGAGACAGCAAGGAAGGCAAATGATATCATATGAACATATGTCATTTGTGCAATGATATTATGAGATACATAACTTCATTGTGGCTTCTAATAGATCTCTATGATTTCAAATTAAGTTAATGACAGAGAAATCACAAAACATGTAGAAAAAGCTACTAGGGAAAGGATTCAACTCATCTAATTGATGCCTGTTAACTAGTACCCACATATTCTCATATATATCACTTACAAATGTTGCTATCAAATTGATATTGACTCTTAGAATCCATATAAAAGAATTTTGTTCAGGACAAATTCATTAACAAACTTCACAGTATAACGGATATTATGGCTAATCTGTGGAGTGCAATAGTTTGGACAGTTACCACCATTTCTCCTAAGTGCCTTTGTTTCTCTTGTAAAATTTAATCAATCTCTTGACATAGCTTACAAGGAAACTATGAGTGATAAAGCAGAATGTAAAGTGGAGGAAAGTGGCCAAAGCAGATTGCAGCACTTCAATTTGGATTCCAGAATTTTGGTAGGCCCACTTATTCTGTTGTTCATGGTATTTTAGATTCTTTTGGGTTTGTAAATCTCAGTGGTATGGCAGGCTTGCATATTTGGTTTTACTTCTCCTAGCTGTTTATTTTGGCCAAGAGGAGATTGGTTCCATAATTAAAGAAAATGAGCAATGCCTCTTTAAAAGAAGCATATTTCAGAAAGTGAAGAACATTATCTTGACAGAAATAGGTGAGATCCATTACCAACGCCATGAGGGGAAAAGCAACTACTAAGTGGAAAACATGCAGAAAATACATGGAAGAGGTTCAGACAGATCCTTCTATAATTCCTATGAGTATAAAAGGGTAAGCATAAACTAACTTGCAAAATTCTGTTCCTACACTGTAGTTATTCTGAATAAAATTAGTCACAGTCTTCCTGGAGATATGATTTTTTGGGGAGCAGGGTGTCTTCTGGGACTAACAAATATATTCTTAAAAGAGGGAGTAGAACTTTACTAAAAAGAATCTTGCTTTATACAGAAGATTTTTACAATTATAGGTTAGTTTAATGGAAATGTAATTGCGAAGTTGTCAGCCTCATCATATCAGATATACCAGAAAGCTACTGACTTTGGATTTATTTCAGGAATATGGCACAGAAGCTATTTTTCACCATTGTGGATGATTAAGAGGCAATACTGGATAGGGTAGAGGAGAGAATTGTTCAATACCTGAATTGCTAATCTTTACTGTCCCTTGTGAATCCATCCATCTTCTCTTTCATGCTGTTGAGCATCTGTATGAAACAACTAGGAAATATTAGCTGGAATTTGGAATAGTTTTTCCTTAATATCTCGACTAAAGTTAGCTCTGATATCTTCCTCCATAGCACCTAATTCCAAGGGAGCAATGCATATTCTTAAAAATTGTTTCATTCTGGGCTGGATGATGAAAACAAACTAAAATTCAATCCAGAAAAGATGGATGGATAGTTGATAACAAGGACATTAGACTCTGAAGTTGGGGGTCTGCTTATTTTGGATTATGTTGCCATCCTCCTGAAAAAGTGAATTCATTCACAGTCCGAAAGAGAACTCCTTGATCCCCAACTGCCTCTGGGTTTACAAATGATATTCTAAAAAAAACGGCTCTCGTCATTTTTACCATGGATTGATAGTGAACCAGTCTTAGTTATTAGTAAAACATAAGTAAGTACTAATTGGCTAATATTTTATATTTGTTGTTTTGTTTGCAAATTTTGTGCCTGATGAACAAAGAGGAACAGAAGGAAATCAATCATGCAATCAAGATAAACATGTACAAACATGCAGTGTGGCAAAAGAATGTTGTCTGCAAAGATAATATTATAAAAAAAAAGGAAACATGTAAAGCAATACATCATGTAGTGTATAAGGAATATAATAGTATTAAAATATAACTGATATGATTGATTGTTGAAATATGCTATTTGAAGCTGCTATTAATATATATTTTATTTATTTTGTAATTATATTGGTTGCTATACAAATTTTATCCTATTTTTATTGTAACTTCATTTGGATATAAAACAGTTCATTGCTTATTATATTATGCTATGGCTATACACACACAAATGTTTTTAGAGGTTTATTTTCCTCAGCATTTACATTGCTAACTATTCAATTACTTATCTCTTTCTGGATTGTGATTTTTTTTAAACAAAGTTTTTGTTCATAGTACATTCCTTAGGATTATTTCTCTGTCTGTTGGCTCAGTTTGTCCAAGTTAATTCATTCATGGGAATTGGGTGGAGAAGAAATTGAGTACTTTTAATTAAACTACTACCTCATCTAAGGTAATCAAACAGGAAGGAATCCAGAAAAAATAAATACATAATTTCACTCATACTTAACACATTGCTTCGTAGACCACCTCTTCCAATCTTATTTAAAAATTAATATTCAAATTTACCAATGAAATAATATTTATGCACTTTTAATCTGAGGGAGGATTTGATTTTCAAAATCTGAAACTCAACATTATGCTTACCTACTGTCTATTAAATACTGGAAACCAATAATTCGCATTAATTTTCCAATTTGGATAACTTTGAAATATACATATGTAAAACCTTTGGTTGGATGCATAATATTAGGATCTAAATACATTAAAGCTAAATCTAAAGTTAGTCTAAAGTTAATCTGCTAGAACGTTATAGACATAATGTCTAACAAAAGATTTGACAATATTTCCCATGCCATATTGATTTAATGCTGATGGTGATGTGAAAAAAGTGAATCATGTTAAGAGTTAATACCAGTTTATAATATCTTGTTAAGACCACACTTGAAATATTGCAATATATTTGTATTTGTGTGTGTGTGTGTGTGTGTGTGTGTGTGTGTATGATGTTGAGACTCTAGAAAGAGTGCAGAGGAGAAAGACAAAGCTGATTAGGGGACTGAAGACAGTTGCAGGAATTGGGTATGTTTTGTGAAAAGTAGGACTAGGGGTGACATGATAGCAATGTTCCAACATCTAAGGGATTGCCATAAAAAAGAAAGGATCAACCTATTCTCTAAAGCACCTGAAGGCAGGACAAGAAGCAATGAATGGAAACTAATCAAGGAAAGAACCAAGCTAAAATTAAGGAGAAATTTCCTGACAGTTAGAAGAATTAATCAGTGGAATGACTTGCCACCAGAAGTTGTGGGTGTTGCAACACTAGAGATTTTTAAGAAGAAATTTTAGACAACCATTTGTTTAAAATGATATGGGCCTTCCTGCCTGAACATGCAGTTGGATTGAGTCCCTTCCAACTCTGTTTGGACCAATCAATACATGATGAAGATGAAATTTTAACATACTCCATGTTAAGACATAAATACCATCTACCAGATATAACCCAATGGCATTATTACATGTGTTAACAAAATTGTTTGGATCAGCAGCATTTTCAGTTTCAGAGACACCTGAGATACTAGAACAACTTGTTAAAACTTTTAAAACTTCCTATTTCTTTTTATAGAAATTTGTTATCAGTCAATACTTTTGAAATGCAGGTTTTAAGAAATGAGTGCAATAAACCATTAGAGGTTTCTATAGACAATGAGAGAAAATCTTAACTTTTATAACAGAAACGTCAATAGACTTCAGTTACAACATTGAACAAAAAAGATATTTTGAATTTATTGGAATTCAATGTACAGATCACACTGTCAAATACAGCACATTGTTGGAGATGTAATAATAAGAATGCTTCTTTAAAACAAATGTTTTCACAATATTCTATGTTTATTTTCCAAAATTGAAGGGAAAATGGATAGCATACATTGGATTGTGCAACAAAAGCTAAACATTTTCAGAAAACAATATTCTTTATGTAGTACTTGGAACTTGACAAACACGCAATGTAAATGGATTCTCTGTGCTCTTATTAGGGGCACAAAATGATATGGCAATGATATTACAGCACTGGGAAAATAAAGGTATGGCTTATTTTATTCAATGGATCAAATAACTGGTTGCATCCGCCAGTTAAGAGAGGATTGCCTATAGGTGTAGACTTTGAGTAGATAAGTATAATAATATAAGGGAATCATTTATATTGAATATAGTAGGTTAAAATGTAATTATATAAGAAATATATATGTAGTTGAATAATATTTGCATTAGACAAATATATATAGAATGGTAAATATTGTCATAATGATATAGTATACTTTTACTGTTATATTTCTTTCTTTTTTTTTTGTTAATCACTTTTTCTCTTTTTTTTTTTCTTTGACAATGTGACATATCTCCATCATATCTTTGGGGTTTGCTGCTTTTTTTCTTTTCTTTTATTAATTAAAAAAGAAAAGAAAAAGAAAAAAGCACAAGACAATATGAAGTTGGGAGTGTATGTAGGAATGGCTAAACTAGCTGATTTGATTATAAATGGAACAACAATTATATTTATAAAAGACTAGAAACCCATTGTAGCCTTTTATCGAAAATAGGTAAAAATGAACTGATACCTATGCTTCCCCCAAAATAGGTTTGGATCATATTTTCCTTTGGGCCCCAAAATAAGTACTAGGGCTTATTTTCAGGGGGTGTCTTATTTTTTCCCCCATGTATGGGAGTCCCACTTCTTCTGATTGCTCATGGCAGGACAGCATGCCAGTGCCGCTGCTGTGAGTCGGGGGGTGGTGAAGCTGCCCCACCTGCCCCGCACTGGCTTTCTTCAGGGCCCCCGCAGCCAGGCCACCCACAGCCTGGCATCTGCCCCACCTCATGGCAATGAGGACCTGAGTGGTCACCAGCCCACTTCTTCTGCTTGCTCGTAGCTACAAAAAAGTAGGAGGCCAAGCGATGTACCAATGCCACAGCCATGAGTTGAGGCAGGGGTGGTGGTGGAATAAAATATACCACAATGGTCAGTGAAATGAAATGGCATACTAAAAAACATACTGAAAAACAAAACATTAGACTACAGAATTACTTCTATTTCCAGGAATGTCTCTCATTTCCATATGGTACTTTTATAAAACAAAGCTATAGGTAGCTGCAGTTCTCCTTCCCCTCCCAGAGCATGGCAAAGGAGAGTGGCATGATTGACCACAGAGTAGGCAGGTTGCAGTCTCACCAATATGTGACTGACTAGGTCTGCTATTAACTCATTTTGTGAATGGACAATCTTCACACTATATCCTGGCTGAATGGTTGGTTGGCTGGTAATACTTACAGCACGCTTTTAACATATGAAACAGGATGATTAGTCCTAAGGGTTTTGGAGCTGTACTCTCAAGTGTTGTACAAATATCACATGTGCCTATTACAAACTTTCTATGCTGAAGCATCTTGAAGCAGCTGCTAGTTTTTAGAGAGAAAGAGAGAGAGACATTGTCATTAAAAATTTTGTACCAGAAACACATCTATCTATGCTGAAGATAGCGAGTGCTATCTTGTAAAGGAAAGAATAAAGGTACCATAATAATTATTATTACCCAACAACTGGTTGATAGTATAACCAGTTGATTTTAAAATGATTATTCAGTATTTCGTCACCAGGGGGCCTCAAGGCATCTTACAACAGCAAAGCAGAATAAAGAACAACAAATCAATAATAACCAAATAAGATAAAACAGCTGAGTCGACAGATTAAAAAAAAAACATGAAGTTTCAACTGGCATATGGAAGAGGTATTAGAAACAGGTGTATTGTAATAGGATGACAAAATGGGTGTCAATACCAGCATGCTTCTTAATCCACACACAGGTGGAAAAAGATTCTCTCACATTCCTTTTTACTGACAATCCTAAAATGTTGCAGATCTCACACAAAGGTCGAAATCAGATGCAAACAGGGGTACCAATTGTGATGTTCTGTGCGTGGCGCAAGAAGTGGAGACGAGTTGATGAACAGTGAACTTCAACTCTTTATTTAACATGGTGCAACAGCTTGGCTAACGGCCTCAACAGCCCCCTTTATATAGGCAAGCTCTTGGGTATTTAGCCAATGAAAACACAGGAACATTAGCTCTTTTTAACCAATGAGAAGGGCTCGTTAATAGCCAATCAGATTCTCCTGAACGGACCAATCCGATATCGCTATTATCGGCCAATCAGAAGTGCAGGGCCAGAACCCTGCACTTTGCTTTAAGGTTTCAACAAACTTTATTCAAGCACTTTTATTAATTCACAACACCCCTTCCCCCCGGGTTCCGTTTAAGGGGTGCGGTAATGTAGTCTTTGAGGTAGGCAGGTTGTTTTGATTGTCTGTTTGATTTACGCTGTCCTCCCGGTATTTGTCTAGAGTCTTGTTGGGGTAGGACGTTATCTGGTGAACAGGGTGCCTCTGATTCTGTATCTAAACTTCCGCTACCATTAATGTCCTCGATATCTCTTTGAGGCGAGTTAACCCCTGTCCCCGATCACTCTTCACATGTTGAGTCTGAGCAGTCGATTGTTCTGTTTGTGCCTTCCGCCATTCCAAACTCAGCCTCCTCGGCATCTCCTCCCCCCTCAGTTTGGAAATCACTGGAATCGCAGACCCCAGACTGCAGCCTTGAACGCAGCTGATCAATATGGCGTTTCCATATTCTATCGTCGTGACATTTCACTCGGTACGATCTGGGTCCGGTTACTTGGATTACAGTCGCCTTGACCCACAATGGGTCGCCATAAAAGTTTCTCACAAAAACCAAGTCGCCTACCTGGAAATTTCAGCATTTCCCGCTGGATCCGTGTGATTTTTCAGGTTCGTACAATGGGTGTAGTCGGTCGAGGTGGGAGCGGAGTTTCCGTCCCATCAATAACTCAGCCGGAGTTTTGTTGGTGACGCTGTGTGGAGTGATGTGCTGCAAAAGGAGTATCCGGTTAATCTTGTCTTCGATATCGCCATAGTCCATTTTATGTAGAGTTCTTTTGACGAATTGTACCATGCGCTCGGCCCTTCCATTAGCCGCAGGATGCGCAGGTGAAGTTAGCGCATGGTGAATACCACGGTCCGCCAGATACTGTTCAAAAGAAAGCGCGGTAAACTGGGGCCTGTTGTTGGATACCAGAACGTCTGGTAATCCGTGTGTTGCAAATAATCTGTCCAATTTCCTGATGACCGATTCAGTTGTTGTATTTTTCATTTCATGGATTTCGAGCCAGTTCGAGTAGGCATCCACTGTTAATAAAAATGTGTGTCCATTCGTAGGTCCTGCAAAGTCCAGATGAATACGGGACCACGGTCCCCTGGGTGTTTCCCATTCTGTTGGGGTTGCTTTCGGTGGGGCATTGCTGACTTCCTGGCATTTGGAACAAATCTTTACCCAGGCTTCGATCTGCTTGTCTATGCCCGGCCACCACGTGTAGCTTCGTGCGAGTGCTTTCATGCGCACGATGCCGGGGTGGCCATCGTGCAAGATTCTCAGTACCGCTCACTGTAATCGCTCTGGGACAACGAATCTATCGCCCCAAATGATGCAGCCCTTCTGGGAAAACAGGTCTGTCTGTTGATTTTTGAAGGGAGCGTAATTGTCAGGGATTTGGTCCAATGGCCATCTACATTCTACCCAGCTGAGGACACGTGCTGAAACGGAATCGCGTTTAGTTTCAATCGCGATATCGCGAGCTGTCAGTGGCGGTTTTTGGAGTGTCTCGATCTGCAGTGTTGTGACGGTTGGAGCAGGGTCGTCAATGGTTTCTGGAAGCGGTGCATGGCTTAATGCGTCAGAGTGGAGAATGGCTTTCCCCGGGCGGTGTTGCAACTTATAATTATAGGCAGCCAAGAATTCTGACCAGCGAGTCATTCTGGGAGATAATATATAAGGGGTTGGTTTATCTCCTGGTATTATTCCCAGTAAAGGTTTATGATCAGTTATTATAGTGAAAGCTCGCCCATAAATATATTCATGAAATCATTTAACAGCAGATACAATAGCAAGAGCTTCCTTATCGATTTAACTGTAATTGCGTTCTGCTTTTGACAGTGTTTTTGAAAAGTAGGCAATAGGGGCTTCACTTCCGTTTGGTAATACGTGGCTCAAAATGGTGCCCACTCCGAAGGGTGATGCATCACAAGTTACAGTTAAAGGCAAAGTTTCATTATACTGCATCAAAACAGTGTCGGAGGTCAATAGGTTTTTCACTTGTCGAAACGCCTGTTCCTCTCGGTGCCCCCAAACCCAGGTTGCTTTTTTGTCTAACAAACGATGTAGGGGTTCGGCTACAGTTGCCTTGTGAGGCAGGAAGATGTTATAAAAATTGATAAGGCCTAGGAAAGCTTGGAGATCAGCCTTATTTCGAGGTCTTGGGGCATTTTTGATTGCCCTCAGTTTGCTATCGGTGGGGTGAATGCCCTGTTTATCTATTAAATATCCTAAAAATTCTACTCTATCAGTACATAGTTGACACTTGTTTTTCTTAACTTTGAGACCCGAGTCTTTAAATCTCTGAAGAACCAACCCCAGGCGCTCCCTTAGTATTTCTTGAGTTGGAGCAGCAATTAAAACGTCATCAAAATAGGGGACAACGCCTTTTATCCCTTGTAATAGTCTTTCCATCAAATTTTGAAAGATTCCCGGAGCCACGCTTACTCTGAATTGGAGTCGGTTACATTTAAACGCACCTCGGTGTGTAACGATAGTTTGAGCCTCTGCCGTTTTTCTGTCTACAGGCAGTTGTTGGTATGCCTGGGCTAGATCTAGTTTAGCGAAGACTTTTCCGCCCCCCAGGGAATGGAGAAGGTGTTGCACCACCGGTACCGGGTAAGCGTTTTGCTGCAGGGCATGATTCAGGGTGGCTCGGTAGTCCCCACAAATTCTTAACGATCCATCAGGTTTGATGGGTGTTACGATTGGGGTTTCCCAGGGAGAATGGTTGGTTGGTTCTAACATCCCCTGGGCTATTAATTTATCAAGCTGCTTGTCAATCTTTGGTTTATGGGCGAATGGGACTCGACGAGGCTTAAGGCGGATGGAAGCTATTTCTGGGTTGAGGTTAAATGATATCGGGGTCCCCTTGTACTCGCCTAGTTTGTCTGCAAAGACGTCCTGGAATTCTTGGATGAGAGCCTCTTCCCAGTCGTTGCTGCTGGTTCGGTGAATGCCAGCCACTTCAATTCCAAGTGGAGCGAACCATTGGAGGCCTAACAAGCTAGGCCAATCCCTGTCGACTACAGTCAAGGGTAGAGATGCAGTACGATTTTTAAAGGAGACATGGACTTGGCTGGATCCAACGACTAGAATTCGATTTCCTTGATAATCTTTGAGTATGACTCTTTGGAATCGGAGGTTTTGTCGCTGGAAGGTAGGGATGAGTTGCTTGAGGGTCTTCCAGGAAACCATTGAGAGAGACGATCCTGAATCGACTTCCATCATACAAGGCTGGTTTTCGATGGCCACCTTCACCCGGATCTTCTTGGCATCCAGTGATGAGGCATGACCAATCGTAATAGTTTGGTGTGCCTCTTCTCACTTCGTTGAGTGGTTCAGGGGTCTGTTTCTGTAGGAGTGGTTGTTCCATTGGTGGTTCAAGGGTTCTCGCTTTGCAGGACGGCTTCCTGTAGATTGGCGATAGTTACCCCCCTCGGGGTTTGGCTGGGTCCTTGCTTGCTCCTACAGACCCGTCTGATGTGGCCTCTTTTCCCGCACACAAGACAGAACGCGTCGAGGAATTTGCAGTCTGATCGGGGTTGGTTTGCCCCATAACCAGCACATTGGTACTGCGATTTCTGGCATTGGTCTCGTTCAGACTGGAGCCAGTTGACCTCTTCTTCATCGCTTTCTGATGACGATTCGAGGTCCTCATGGTGGGCTGTCATTGCCGGTTCTTCTGAGTGAGGTGAAACTTCGCTGGCGAGTTGACGAAGTGGAGTGTGGGTGCAGCGCATTCGAGCAGCCAACTTCCTGGTTGCTTCTGCTGCAGTAGCGTCAGTGATGGCATCTGTAAGGCTAATGTCGCCTTTCGTCAACAGCTTACTCTGCATGCCTAGAGCATCTAATCCCAGAACTATTCTGACTCTCAGGGCTTCTTCAAGGTCAGCAAACTCGCATAGGCCTCCTAGATTCCGGAGATCCACTATGAAATCTGCAACGCTTTCGCCCTTCCACTGATCTCTCTGGTAAAATTCATGCCTTCTCATGAGCGTTGGTACGGTCGGTGCATAGTGGGCCCTTAGCAGGGGTTCGAGGACGTCCCAGTCCATGGACTTCACTTCTGGTGGTTTCGCTAGTGCTTTGGCCATCTTGAATACGGTCGGCCCGCAATGAGTTAGGAATACCGCCCGTTTCTTTCCGGTAGTGGCATCCTTCAAATTGTTGGTCTCCAGAAACATCTGGAAGCGATCCATATATGAGTCCCAGTCTTCTTGTGCCGGGTCGAATGGAGCGGGTGGTATGGCGCTGCCGGACATGCTTCCGCCATTGGTGCGTTTCAGCCATGTGGTCTGTTATCACTCTGTAGTGTTCAGTCAGCTCTGACGTCTCCACATCCCATCCTCGTCGCCAGTGTTATGTTCTGTGCGTGGCGCAAGAAGCGGAGACGAGTCGATGAACAGTGACCTCCAACTCTTTATTTAACATGATGCAACAGCTCTCAGAACGGCCTCAACAGCCCCCTTTATATAGGCAAGCTCTTGGGTATTTAGCCAATGAAAACACAGGAATGTTAGCTCTTTTTAACCAATGAGAAGGGCTCGTTAATAGCCAATCAGATTCTCCTGAACGGACCAATCCGATATCGCTATTCTCGGCCAATCAGAAGTGCAGGGCCAGAACCCTGCACTTCGCTTTAAGGTTTCAACAAACTTTATTCAAGCACTTTTATTCATTCACAACACCAATAAACATTTCCTCTGGTGTCAAAGCTTTCATACTCTTGTGTTATACAAGCCCACAAGTCATCTGGTTATATACAGTGATGCATCTTATGGCGCTGAGTGCAATCAATGAGACTTTACAATATCATAAACTGGTTAATGGTGCTATACGATTCTTTCATTATTTTGCTTTAAATCAGATTTTTTTTCAAACTTGGACATTTTAAGATACATGAACTTCAACTCTCGGAATTTTCCACTCCAATGTAAGTAAAATGGGAAGCACAGACTATGTGAACCAGATTTCTTATCAGTTTGATTCAAATCTACTTTGATACAGCATGTTTTCATCTTTAAGGGAGGAACACTGATCTTAAAGAATCAGGATAGGTTAAAAGAGAAACTATGAAATGAATAGTTCTTGCAGAGTCAAGTCTTTTAAACTAGTTAATACTCCAGAGGGAGAGGACAAGCAGTAAGATTACTATGTTTGCTGATATCTTCATTTACAGCAGAGGTCTCCAAACTTGGCAACTTTAAGACTCCCAGAATTCTCCAGCCAGTGAGTTGAAGTCCACAAGTCTTAAAGGTGCCAAGTTTGGGGACCCCTGATTCACAGGATCATAAAGGAAAGCTAAGAGCTTTTAACATTTATCTTATTGAAGGGCCTTGGTGGCACAGTGGTTAGAATGCAGTATCGCAGGATAATCATGCTGACTCACAAGTGTTCAGACCTGACCAACTCAAGGTTGTCTCAGCCTTGTATCCTTTCAAGGTTGGTAAAATGAGGACCAGATTATTAGGCAATAGGCTGACTTTGTAAGCAAAAAAACAGAGGACTGCAAAGCACTATGAAGCAGTATATGAATTTAAGTGCTATTGCTTTGTCCAAATTGGGGGAATGGGTCTTAAAGTGGCAAATATGAATTAAGATATGCAAATGCAAAATGATACATATTGAGGCAAGCAATCCTAATTTGATATGATGACCAGGAAACCTTAGGTTAGTGATGTATAGCTTGAGGCAAACATCTTTTCAATGTGTGGACATTTTGAAAAAGTCTGTATTTTGAAAGTCACAAAGAAATCAGAAGTAAAAAAAATATCAGTACAATATTATGACATCTTTTCATAAATCCATGGTGCAACACACTTGAAATTAGTAAAAAAAATTGCTACATATTCTAAAACTTATTTTAGACCCAGAAAGATGCAGAAAAGTACAAGAAAACTAACTTGATGAGTTTGACAATTTTCCTTATAAGGAAAAGTTGCACAATCATAAGTATTCTTTCAATAAAAAAGAATAAACAAAGGAAGGGATGATAGAGCTGTATAAATTTGCAGACATGCTGAAAATTAGTACAGGAAAAAAAATTCTCCAAAACTGTGAGGCATCCCATGAACCTGAATGGACAGGAAATATTTTACACAGTGCATAGATCACAGCCAATAGTTGGCAACACCTAATAATCTTTGCCAGTAATGTAGTTGGATCTTGATAAGACTTGGATAGGAAATTCCACAGTTGTAGATTAAATTGGGAAAAGAGAACTGTATAAATTTGCAAAGAGGAACAAGGATTTAGTTATTTCACCCATTTTGCTCCCTCTTTGCCTGTATAAGCCCATTACCAGTGGTAAACCTTGGTTCAATCAAAACTGTACAACATTTTAATGTTGCTCCTGATTGCCTATTTGAAAATATCATAAGCCCAAGCAGCATGTTGTCATTGGTTCAATTCAAGAAATATTTTCTTTCAGATGTTAAAAGTGTTTCTCAAACTTACCAACCTTAAAATGTGTTGCCATCCTGGCTGGGAAACTCTGGGAGTTGAAGACCACATATGCTAAAGTTGCTAAGGCCAAGAAACACTAAATTAACCTATGGGATTTACTAACAAAAGAAACAGTGATAGCTATCTATTTGGACAATGTTAGAAAGGAATTAGCCAACTTCATGGCTCAAAAAGGCTTCCACCTATGTTGTTTATATAGAGCCTTCCTTCTAGTTTTCAACAGCATCAGCTGATGTGTATAAGTGAAAAAAATATGCATCCAGCCCTCTTATAGTTGGCCATGTGGGAACAGATTCTTGGATTTTAGTCTCTCTGTATGATGTTATGCTTTGCTTTGGTCATTCATTTTTAATGATGTACATACATAATATTGTCATTCAACCACTATCTTTTAACAATTAGTTTTTCCTCTGCTTCTTACCTCTCACTTTAAACTACAGAAAATGCAACTTTCCTTTAAAAAAGGAACAAAACAACCCAAGATAAGAACATAATTTCAGCAAACCAACCAGCTTTCTCATTCCTTGCCTTTTCAAATGAAGTTTAGGCATGCAGCAAAGAGTAGACTACCATGGGCACTCTTGGGGCAGTGCAAATCAGTGGTGGGATTCAAATAATTTAACAACTGGTTCTCTGCCCTAATGATTTCTTCCAACAACCAGTTCACCAAACGACTTAGAAACTTAACAACCAGTTCCCTTGAAGTGGTGCGAACTGGCTGAATTCCACCACTGGTGCAAATGTCCATTTTTTAAGCAAATAAGGATTGAATATTCTGCTGGCTTAAATGTACCTACTTCTTTTTAATCTCAAATTGCTGGAAATACACACAGACCCATAAACACACTAAGCCAATTCTTCAGTTTATGACACAACTATTTGTCTTGCATTCCTCAAAAGTTTAAATAGGTGTCTTGTTTTTGCTTTGTTTTTAAGGAAAACAGCTTTTGATTATTCATGCATCCCAGTGCAGGGACTTTTTCACATAACTTCAGTATTTGAAATAATGACATTGTCATTATATTTGTATTTTTTGTCCATTCTTTTCAGATTATCCATTTATCTCATTCCCTAGAGTAAAAAAAAAGAATTTCT